>JAMALN010000162.1:0-53644 GCA_023630115.1 Cutaneotrichosporon sp. PK4640
ATGCGGCGCGCGTACTCGCGCTCCTCGGCCTCGGTGAGGCGGTCCGCCCCGCTCCAGTTGGCCGAGGACGTACGCGCACGGAACTTGCCGACACGCGCGTTGAACAGCTCCTCCATGCTGAGCGGGCGGATCGGGCCGAACAGCTCGTCGGGGTTGACGCTCGCCTGGTTCTCGAGCGCCTGCTTGAGCTCGGGCGACTCAGCCCATGCAGGGCGCTTAAAGTCGGTCTCGCGGTCGCTGTCGTCCGAGTCCGAGTACTCCGAGTTGATGTCGGGCAGCACAATGTTCTCCGACTCCTCCTCGAGCGCCTTCTGGTCGAGCTGCGCCTGGAGGGTCGCGCGCTGCTGCTGGAGCGCGGTGGCGGCGTGCGTGCGCACCGTCGAGGGGCGGGAGGGCCCGGCGGCGGACGACTGGCCCATACCAGACGCACGAGAGGGCGGGCCGAGCGTGGGGCGGTTCACGGACTTGATCGTCGACGCAGACGCGCTCGCCTCCTCGACGCGGAAGCCGCTCGGGCCGGCCTTGGTGTTCGTCGTCTTGGATATGTTGAGGGGCTGGGTGACCTGCGTGACCTTGCTCGGGGTAGGTGCGAGGCGCTTAATACCCGCCGGAGTCTTGGTCCCGGAGGCGGCCTTGTTGAGCGAGCTGGCCGTCGCCTTGGTGAGGTTGCTCGAGCTCTGGCTCCGGTTGAGGGTCGACGCAGCGGCGGCAGCCTTGCGCTTGGCGGCAAGAGCGGCGGCCTCCTCCTCGGCGGCCTTCTGCTCCTCTGCCTCGCGCTGCTTCTTCTGCTGCTCGGCCTTCTCCATCTTCAGACGGCGTATCTTGTCCTGGTGCGCAAGCTTGCGGCGGCGCTCCTCCTCGTCTGCACGACGCTTCGCCCGCTCCTCCTCCTCCTTGGCACGCTCCTCCTCCTCGCGGCGCTTCTTGTCCTCGGCCTTCTTGCGCTCGAGCTGCTCGCGCATCTTGGCACGGCGCTCCTTCTCCTCACGCTCCTTCTTCGCGGCAGCCTCAGCGGCCTGCACGCTCTTGACGCGGTTGGGGGTAGCCTTCACGCCAAAGACCTTGTTGGCCATGCGCTCCGCCTGTGTGAGGTTGCTCATTGTCGACGACACCGACGAGTTGAGGCCGTTGCGAGACGATGTCCCCTTGCGGCTCTTGGTGTACAAGTCGTCATCCTCGTCGTCTGCCTCGTCGTCCACGTAAGCGGAGGGAGTGGTGGCGCGCTTTGCTGGGCTCGTCGCGCGGCTGGGGGCACGGCTGGTCGTCCGCGTCGGCTTGGCCGCCTTGGGCTGGGGAGGAGGCGAAACAATGATGGTGGGAGTCTTTCCGCGCGTCCGCCCCACAGGAGTGGGAGAGTTGACAGCCCGCGCGATCCGCGATGCCTGGTGACGAGGAGGCGTGCGGGCAGGCGTAGTCGTGGGGATCTTGATCCCGGCAGCGGCGAGGGCGGACAGGGCGGTCTCCTGCATCGGCTCGTCGTCGTCGTCGTCGTCATCCATGTACGAGTTGTCGCCCGGGAGCGAGGGGAGGGTGACCGAGTCGTTGACCTCGTACTCCTCGGCCGACTCGTCGTCGATGACGATGGCGCGGTCCTCGGCAAAGGTCTCGGTCTCGAACGCGTCCTCGAGCTCGACGGCCGTGGCGGACTCCCTCTCCTTGGCGAGTCTCTCCTCCTCGGCCTTCTTGTCCTGCTCGGCGAGCTCCTGTAAGACCCTCTCGAGCTCGCGCTCGGCTTGCTCCTGCGCCTCGCGGTTGCGGTCGGTCTCGACGCCGGCAGAGCGGCTGAGGAAGCCACCGAGGTTGCGGAGGAAACCGCCGTTTGCGGCCGTAGCCTGCTCGGCTGTGGCGACCGCGGCTGCCTTCTCCAGCTGCCGGGCAGCAGCGGCAGCGGCTGTGCGCTCCTTCATCTCCTGCAGCTTCGACATACGGGCCTGAGCCTGGGGAACCGACGTGGCCGCGAGGCGGGTCGCAGCGGTGGCGGGGGTGCTGACCTGGGCCTGAGGAAGAGACTTGGCCGAGGCGGGAGGGCGAGATGAGCCGGTCTGCTTGGGCGATACGGGGAGCCCAGAGGCAGCGTCTGTTGCGGCAGCGGCGTCGAAGCGGGCGACCTTGTCAGGTCTCTTGTCGGATGGGGCGATGTCGTCCTCGTCGGCATCGGACTTGCGCTTGGTCTGGCTGGCGGCCATCTGGCTCTTGCGCAGGGGGTCGGGCTGGGTGCTTAACCGGTGGCCGATGGGGACAGTGTTGGTGCCAAGCGCCTGGCTGAGCCACGACGAGCGGACCTGGCGGGTGGGAACGGAAGGAGCGGCGGGGCTTGCCTCCTTGACCGGAGAAGCGTCCTTGACTGGCGAAGACTCCGGGACAGGTGATGCTTCCTTTACTGGTGAGGACTCCTTGGGGGGAGATGGGGCGTGGACGAGCTCAGGGGAGGGCGACTTGGCCGGAGTAGCCTCCTTGACTGGAGAAGCAGGTGCGGCGGGCTCGGGCACAGCGGGGGGCTCGTCAACGTCCATGGCGTCGGCGAGCGCGTCCGCGACGTCATCGGTGGCGGGCTCTAAGGCGATCGTCTCGAAGGAGTCGTCCACGACGATGGGCTCAGCCGGCTGCTCGTCCTCGGTGATGGCCATGGCAGCGGCGAGGGTGGGAGGCTCCTCGACGGACGTAGACCCAGGCTCTACCTCATCCATCGGCGCTGGTTCGGGCTCGGCAGCGACCTCTGGCTCCACGACTGGCTCGGGCTCGACCGCCTTGGCCTTCTTCGTCTTGCCCTTCTTAGCCTTGGCTGGCTTGGAGGCGGTGGAAGCCGGCGTGGCCTTTGCCGAGGCGCTGCGCGTGCTCTTCGATGGGGGGTCTGCGGGCTCGGCATTCTCCTTGTCGACGTTGGCGTTCTTCTTGGGCCGCCCACGCTTCTTGGGCGCAGGTTTAGGCTCCTCCTGCATGGGAGTGAGGACGAGCTTCTTGCCCTTGAGGGGCGAGCGGCTGGGCGACTGCGGCACCGAGTTGGCATCCTGCATCCGCAGTGGGGAGAGGGGAATGCGCCCCGCCGGCGTTTTGGTGAGCGGGCTGAGGGCGAGGTTGAACTGGCGGATCTGCTCCGCGCGGGCCTTGTTGGCCGTCGCCGTCGCGCGCGTCTTCTTGGCGGTTGCAGTGCGCGAGGGCGTCTTCATGAGTTCGGCGATGGGTGCACTGGTGTCAGCTGGTGCGTGAACGATAAAGCTCACCGCCTACCCTGGGCCTCGATGTTCTCGAGGTAGTCGTCGAGCCACTCGTAGCAGTCGCGGTTGATGCTGGCCTCGAACTGGGCGAGGCTGTCGTCGCCGCCCGTGCGTAAACGCTCGGTGAGGTCGAGCGTGAACGCCTCGAGCGTCGGCCAGGACGAGGACGTCGTCATGGTGGGAGGGTGTGTGGTGGTGGGCAGGGGTCGGGGGCAATACCGAGAGGTATGCACTATGCAATGTCTCTCAAGACGATGATGATTGTTGATGGATGGGGGAGAGAATGCGTCGAGAGAGAGGACAATATGATGGGAGGCCGGGGGGGGGGAGTGGATGCGGTCATGTTTGGGTCAGACCAGGGAAAAGCAGCCGCGAGATGAGACGGGATCAAATTCCACGTGCCTCGTAAACAACAAGAAGTGACCTCACCCACCTCTGAATGCTAGAGGCATGCTTGTGCTCCCCTACACCCCTCACCTTCCTCGCATCTAAACACTTCTCGCTCGCATCAACACATCACAGCATCACAGACGACTAGACACAATGTCGTATCTCGGTGGAAGGGTGAGTTAAGGCTGTGGCTGAGATTGTGGGGCGTGGCTGATTTCTTTCCAGACCCGAAAGGTAACTGCGGCCGTTCCTCTCAACAACTAACATTCCAGGTCACCACCTACGGCAAGAAGCAGACGGTGCGTCCGAGCATCTGTTTGGTACCAGCGCTAACCATCAGCGCATCATAAGCGTCCATGCGGACCTGTCGCCCTCGCGCCCCTCACCACCCGCCTCCAAATGTGCGACGCCCTCGCGCCCTCCACTCATGACCAAGATCTCGAGAGACCAGCTGCCCAGCGACCCCATGACGCCCTTAAAGCCCGCCAGAGTGAACGTGCTTAAGACGCCGCGCACCGAGCTCAAGCCGTCTCGCGTCGCGGCGCTCAAGACGCCCAAGGCGCTTTCTGACGATCAACCCCTGCGCCCACACGTCGCCAAGAGTGCCGTTCGGCGGCGGTCCATCGGATCGCCGCGACACGGTACCCCGCCCAAGCCTCCTTCGACCCGCAAGCTCCGAGGGCCACTCAGTCCACCACGAACAGTGCGCGGGGAACGCACCTTCGAGATCCAGATAGTCACGAGCCGACTACGCAATGTCTCGCTAGACTCCCTCTCCAAGAGCGAGACCGCTCTGCGCAGTCTCCTCAGCTGTGCCACCACCAAGACCATCCTTCCCTTCACCGACGCCTTCACCACCCCTGACTTTGCCAAACTGCTGCCTGACGGCGTGTCCCCGACCGTGACAAAGGTGGGCGAGGCGTCGTACTCCGAGGTCTTCTCCGTCGGCGAGGGCGACAGCGCGGTCGTCGTCAAGGTTGTGCCACTGCTCGGCAAGGCTGCTCCCCACTCGAAGGGAAAGTCTGCTGCCGAGCTCCCTGACTGCTCCGCGATCCCCGACGTTGTGAGAGAGATCGAGATTACGCGGCGGATGTCGCAGACTCCTGGCGGAGGGTTTGTCGAGTTCTTGGGGTGAGTACATCCACTGTGATGAGCTGACCTCCAGAGCATTCGTTGTGGAGGGTACCTATCCTTCCCAGCTTTTGGACGAGTGGGATCGCTACCAGGACGAATGTGGGACCGAAAGCATCAGGCCAGGTGAGCTTCCACCGTCTCCAAACCTGACAGCAGACTCTTTCTCGTCCTCACAACGATACGCCCTCATCGTCCTCGCCAACGGCGGGCAAGACCTTGAAAGCTACAAGTTCGAGAACACGCGCGGCTGGGTGCAGGCGGCAGCAGTCTTTTGGCAGGTGGCAGACGCACTCGCAAGAGCCGAGATTTGGACAGAGTTTGAGGTGAGCTTCGAGCAGCTTGAAGTCGCAGCTCACACCAGCATCGTGACCTGCACGAGGGGCAGATTCTCATACACGACGTCGACGCGGATCCACCAGCACCAATCACGGACTACCTTGACACTCAGTCAACAGGTGTGCGCGCGACTGTCATCGACTTTGGCCTATCGCGCCTCGACATGCCAGAACAGGGACCAGTCTACTCGCCGCTCCCCGAGGAGGTCTACGAAGGCGTGGGCGACCAGTGGGACGTATACCGGGCCCAGCGCGATGTCGTTGAGGGAGCTGGAGCGTGGGAGAGCTTCCACTCACCCACCAACGTCCTATGGCTCCACTACCTCGTCGGCCACCTGCTCCACTCCACACCGACCTTGCGCAAGCCGTATGCGCGACGAGGACGGCGCACCGCAGCCAAGACGGCAGCCCAAGTCAAGACCGAACTGCTGCGCAGTCGGGCCGAGAATGCGTTCGGCATGCTGCAGGAGGTTGACGTTGCGCTGAGTAAGACTGCCGGGGGCCGGAAAGCGATCGACTTCTCGTCCGCGCAAAAGGTCATGGCGTGGGGCAGGGAGCAAGGCTGGGTCTCGTAGTAGTAGAGGTGCATAATGTTGTTTATGATGACGAGACTGCGAACGCTGATGCCATCCTTGTAGCCCGTGTGCTCTTCAGCTTACTGCGATAACTTCTCCGCACTCCCGCTTAGTGCTTGTGGTGCTTCTTCTCCTTCTCCTTCTCGAGCTCCTTGGCGAAGTTCTCGACGGGGATGTGGCCGATCCACCCGACGCTGTTGTTAGCTCCATCCATCATCGGTGGTGTCTCGCGGCCTTGTCGCCTGCGCACGCCGATGCGGCCGCTGCCGTCGGTTGTCATCCCCCACCCTCCCCACGCCGCCACCGGCTAAACATGCCGCCGGTTGACGATCACACACACTGCTGATCCTCCACCTCCACTTCACTTCCCGGCCATCACCTCCCCTACACATCCCGGTCGCCCTAGTCGACTCCTCGTCAAAGAACCGGTGAATACTCACTTGCCAAAGCCGCCGATGTAGTAGATCTCGGTGGGGTCGAAGCGCGCCCACTTCGAGACGTGCGCGCCATGGGCGTCCTCGGGGATCCACCACTTGGCGTCGGGGTGGTACGAGACGAAGCACTCGCGGAGACGCTCGTGCTCCTTCTGGTCGACCTCGTCGAAGACGGTGTAGTCCTGGCATCAGCTTAATTCCTTGCGCCCTGCGCTGGGACTCACGCCGATGAACGAGACGCGGGGGATGGCGTACTCGTTGTGGGTGCGCTGCTTGCGCGGGGTCGCGAGGGCGTACGACGCCTTGCCGCCCGTGGCCTTGATGTTGCGCTGCATGAGCGAGATGGGCATCGAGATGAAGGTGAGCGAGCCGTCGGGGTGGCACGGGGCGTCTGCCGTCAGCGCCGTCAGCAAAAGGCCTTACGCGACTCCATGAGGGCGAAGGGGTGGCCGGCGTTCTCGGAGCCCTCGGGGAACACGGAGGCCATGGTGCCGACCGTGACGTGGTTGACGAGGCGGGCGACGTTGGTGGCTGCGGTCAGCAAACTCCGCCCCGAAGCAATCTCGGCTACTCACTGGCCTCAGCCTCGGTCTCGCGGTGCGGGGGCTGCATCGACATCTGGAAGGGCTGGGCCGCAACCGCGGCAGCGGCGAGGACGAGGGCCGAGACGTGCATGGTAGTTTGGATGATGGGGAAAGTTGGACGAGGGCAGCTCTCGGCTAGTATAAGGAGAGAGCGCAGCGCTGAAATCTACATGGACAATGGGCCTTGGCGCGCCGGATCAAGGTGGGGAGCGGCAGCGTGGGAGCAAGGTGCCATCGGCCGAGGGGCTGATTTATCTGATAATGAGTGGGTGGCAAGTGCCAAGAGCGCCCCCACGCTCAGCCGGACCCGACCCCGCAGCGGGACAGGGTGCTCGGCGACGGCCGACGGGGGCGCTCGGGGGCAAAATGCCAGGAGGCTTGGAGCGCGAATCGAACCATCGACAATGAACACGGGAGAGAAGCGAGGTGGGCGGGAGCAAATACACGTGACTTGATGTGGCAAGGAGAAGGTGCGGTCACGTCGCGCATCGCAGCAACCCCTTCTCCCCTGCATTTGGCATTCCCTCCATTCCCTCCACCCCCACCCCAGGCCAATTCAAGCCAAGCCTCGAGCGCGTCTCTCCTCACTCGTCCTCGCTCTCACTCGCCAATTCGCGCAATTCGCCCAGTCTCTCAACATCTACACATCCACTCTATTTCATCCATCCATCCATCTTCTTGCCTCCATCCACTCCCAAACACCTACCTCTGTCATCACGTGCGCTTCCTTCAGTCTCTTTTGTACCCCTTTTGTGCTTTGGTTCATTGCTGACTTGCAGTCGGGTTAACCGGCAATATTCGTGCCAGTCGTCAGGGCACACAACAACCTCCACTCTTGCGCTCTGCTGCTCTCTGTTTGGCTCAAAGCCGAGGTACCTACGTTTAGCAGGCAGCCACATCGCCACGCTCTGATCGGCCTGTTCCTATCTACATCAATCTCAACCTCCACTCCACAACTCCACAACATCCAACATTACCTCCATCCACGCGTCACGCCCAATTGCCATGTCGCGCGCCCGCGTGCTCAGCGGAAGGGCTTCCGTCGAGACCGAGCATGGTGAGGATCTTCACTCTTTCTCTCTGCATGGATGTGGCACTGACGCTCTTCGCTTCTCTCCTTCTCCACCTCGGATTCTCATTCCATTCCATTGGCTGCTTGTGACGCACGGACCTGCCACGCCGCTCACCCCGCTCACGCTTTGACCTCCCCCTTTGTACACCACCGTCAACCACCAACAGCCATGACCGAGGCATGGCACCGGTTCATTGACACGCTGCGCGGCATGGAGCGGCAAGATGGCGGCGCGGACATGGACCGCCGCGCCGCGCTCTCCCAGAAGGAGCGGCTCGACACGGCCATTGACCAGATCACGGCGCTCATCGACCTCCGACGCACCACTGCCAACGGCGGCGAGACACCGCGCGCCTCGCCGGGCCCCGGCGACGGCCTCCTCACCCCTCCTTCAGGGGTGAAGCGCAAGAGGCGGCCTTCGGTCATGTCCGCGAGCCCGGCGCCGCCGACGCAGGGCTCCGAACTCTCCTCCCTCCCTTCGCCGCAGGTACGCTCCGGCACGCCCGCGCGTGACCCGAAGCGCGCTCGCACCGACGCCGACCAGCTGCCGCTGCGGTCTGGCCGCAAGATCGTTGTCAAGCAGAAGTCGGGTGCCCACGGCGGTAAGGGCAAGGAGGAGGAGGACGAGTGGATCCTGGGCATTGTGCGCAAGGCCGTCGGCGACAAGCGCTACGAGGTCCAGGACGCCGACGACACCAGCCTGCGCTGGACCGCGCGGCTGCGCGACATCCTCCTCCTGCCTGACCCCGACGCACCCACATCCTCCTCATCCCACCCATCCAACCTCGAGGACTTCCCTCGCGGCACCCAGGTCCTCGCGCTGTACCCCGAGACAACCAGTTTCTACCGCGCCACCGTTGTGTCCCCGCCCATTCCTGGGACGGGGATGGGGCGGACCGCGCGCGGCGCCAGGCCCGATGCCAGCGCCAAGGCGGGGCAGTACCGCCTCGCGTTCGTCGACGACGGCGACAGCGTGCTCGACGTGGACAAGGGCTACGTCATCATGGTGGGTGGCGCGGGGCGTAATGCGATGAGCCGCTGACACACAGCACCCAGGTGACCGGTAGATCACCCCGTCCACGGGGATCTAATGCGCCGCGCGAAACCCGACGACCATGGGAGACGCCGCGGCTGGGCTGGAGACAGAGACACATAGGACAGCTTGTATGATGGATTGTATGCATGCAGGGTTAGTTACGGCCAGGGTGATGGAACCACCAGCCGCAGGGTGGGTGATCTACAAGTGACTCGAACGAGTACCTGCTCAGTCGGAAGAAGCAGGCACGTCGTCCAACCAGGGTGTGCCTTCAAGGGAAGCGACCGCGGCGATCCATCTACGTTCCTCAACTTGCTGCAACATCACAATGTGGCAATTACAGTACATTATAAAGCGCAAACCCGAGTTTCTATCTTACAACACCTCCAATTGTCTCCCTCTCTCACAAAAGATCGGCGATGCCGACGGTAATCTCAGCATGGGGGTCGTTCCAGAGCTCGTGGTACTGGCGCGAGCGCTTCAGGCTGAGCTGCCGCCTGGCCTCCTCGTCGCCCCTGCAGCGCTCGTAGTCAGCCTCGTTCGCCGCACGGCGCGCCTCGATCTCCTCCCGCTTCTCCTCCAAAAAGCGCTCGCGCGCCGGCCTCTCCGCCTCCCAGCGGCGGAACCACTCGGCGTCCCACGCGTCGCTTCGGCGCTGGTACCTCTCCTGCTCCGTCTCCTCCTTCACGGGCTCCGGAGCCGGCACCGCGACCTGGGGGCGCTTCTTCCACTGCTCGGGCTCGTAGCCCTCACTGCGGAGCTGCAGCACGTCCGCGCGGCTGAGGTAGCGGCCGATGCCGAGCTCCACGAGGCGCTGGGGCTTGCGCTCGCGCCCCGAGTTCCAGCGCGCGGTGTCGAGGTACATCCCGTCGGGGTAAAGGGGCTGGAGGGCCCGCGTTGCGGCCTTGGCGTGGTAGAGGGACACGAGCGTGGAGATGGCGGGGGCGGCTAGCTCGAGCGGGAGGCGGTGATGGTGCCAGGCCGCGAAGAGGAAACAGGCGAGGACGACGAGCTGCAACCCCGCGACGAGCCGGATCCTGGAGAGCTGGCAGTAGGTTCTGTAGAGGAAGACGTCGCGCCTGCGTGATGTGTCGTCGAGGTCGTGGAGGGCGTCGGCGAGGTAGAGCGCCTTGCCGGAGATCCAAAAGACGTAGAAGGTGATGCCGCCAAAAAGGATAAAGGTTACACAGGCGTGGTTGTTGGCGCCAATGTAGGCCACCAGGTCGACGAGGAGAGGGGATACAGCTGCGCGGAAGGCCTCGTGCTCTCTCTCGCCGTTCAGCGTCCCGTTGAGGGAGGTGATGGTGGCGTGAGCGGCGTTGGCGGTCTGCATGGTCTGGGGTTAGGGCCAATGAGGTCACGAGGGGGGTACTCACCAAGATGGACACTTGGTGGAGGTATGGAAATGGTACAAGAGGTGTAGGCGAACGAGGTGAAGGTCCCTGTTGGGAGGTGTGTGTGTAGCTTGAAAGATGGGGAGACGGAGATGCAGTGGGCTCTAGCTTATGTAGCGAGCAGGAGGAGCTTGGCAGCTATTGTTGGCATATATTGTCTGCAAACGACATACTCGATGGACAGACACCTCGCCATTCAGATGCAATGGCTATGGAGAAACAGACAAGTCATGAATGCATGTACACCGTTAGCCCGAGCAGTTTGGTGCGAGTCGCCGCCCAATACGTCCGGTTTGGGACTACAGTGCCGTTTCCGGTGTATCCGCCGCCTACTACACCGAGTGAGCTACTGGCTGCGGCGCAGCGTATGGCGGGGAATACCGGAGTGTGGGGTGCGAGTCGAGACTGAGTCGTGAGAAGGTGGCGCTGTTGACAGCGCCACTCGCGCCCCGGCTTCCCCTCCCAATGGACAGAGGTACAACATGCATCTTGACTGGGTCTCCCACGCTTATGCTACTCGACGCCGCTACGGTACGATATTACAATGCCAGGCCCATCTGTCACTTCTCCGACCAGTCCTCCCAGATCTTCTCGAGCTGGTGCAGCTCCTCTGGGCTGAGCTTGCTGCACTCGGCCTTCCACATGCGCTCGAAAGTCTCCTCAAACTCGTCCATCCGCTTCTTGTCCTCTGCGCGCTCCCTGGCCTTCTGGACCGAGTACTGCTTGCTGCGGGCCTCCTCTTCGCGCCAGAACTTTGTGTCCCACTCGGCCTCGAACGCCGCCTTCCGCTCCGCTTGGTGCAACTCCTTGATGCGGTTGATGCGGCTCTCGCGCTCCCACACGACCCGCGGGTCGTCGGGGCGGTTGTCGATGCTCCAGAGCTCGGGCTCGATCCCCTGGCTCCGGAGGAAGAGCACGTCCGTCCACCCGATGTAGCCGCTCTGGCCCATCTCAATGGCAATGGGCGGGAGGAGCTCGTACACATGCTGCCAGAGGATGAGGTCGATGTGGATCTTGTGCGGGTAGAGGTGCCAGAGCTCCTCCGTTGCCCGTGCATGGTTGGTGAGGCCGAGGAGAACCACCAGGCCCGTGACGAGGAGAACGATGAAAGGCGACTCGGGGAAGGTGCAGAGAATGGTGAAGGGCACGGGAAGGACGAGGACGAGGATCCACGAGAGTGTAAACGTCCTGAGCGTGTTGTACAGGAGTAGGTTGCGCCTAGGGTCAGCGGAGGTGCGGGGGAGACTCACGCAGGGCGGTAGAAGTCGATGGCGCGCGCCTTGGCCGCGACCTGGCGGTGGTGCCGTCCCAGAACCCAGATGTAGAGTGAGAGGCCGCAGCACAGGGCCGCAACGGCCTCCCATCCAAGGCCGTACAGGACGGCGACCACCCAGCGCTTGTTGGCCCCGGGGCTGAGAGTGGAGTTGGACGACATGGTATGGAGGCAAGCGACTGTTGTTAGAGCTGGGAACACGAGCAGCAGCTCACAATGTTGTTGAGAGGAATACAGTACTTTTCGGTGTGTAGTGAAGATGAGAAGTGGAGGGAAGGTGATGCGAGCTGAGAATCGTACGAGCAGTGCGCCATATATGCACTAACCTTCTCGCCCCAAGTGCGGGTGGCTGCGGCGCGCCGTCGACTCCGTCAGCCACGCTGGCCGAGAAACGATGGTCTCGTGATTCATGATTCAATCGCTAGCCGGAAGCGTTCAATGGCGCGGGCTAGCGCGTGTGCCAGTCGCAGATCTAGCTGGAGGGCGAGACATGCATGTCCGTCTCTGTCCGCTGTCCGCCTCCCGCCGCTCTCCCCGATGGCCGAAGGCAGGCCAGGCGCGCAGCTGATGACGACAATGTGTGGCGCCGTGGCTGCGATTCAGGCACATTCCACAAACACTCGTTGGATTGATTCATTAAAACTTCCTCTCCTGCCAAGCGTGATAAATAGGTGGCTCCCGTCGACTAGCCCACGATTCCCCCAACAATACCTCAAACCTCGGTTCGGACGCTAGCTGTCAACATCGATCCGCCACAACTCGTTCGCGACAGGCCTCGCCGTACTCTGAGCCTCCGGTTTCAAGACTCGCCCATTCCTCCACTTCTTCCCCCTCGCCAGTCGCTAGGTGAGCCTCCCAGTCTCTGCCACTAACAGCAGGATGTCCTATGAGACCCCAGCCGCACTCTCCCTCGTCGTCTGGGTAGCAACCGGCTATTTTTTGGGTGCAGGCAAAGCTTCGGGCCCTCGTGCGCGATTGATGGACGCGGTTTGGCTTGCGGGGCTTGGGTGCAGCGTAGCGCTCGCGGTGTACCTCATTCTCGTTGATTTCAACTATATAGCTGCGTGACGTGGCTGATTTCGTACTTGACGACGAGCTTTCGAGTTACCCTTGCAACCCGCAGTCGCTCCACTCACCTTCCCTCGCACTCCGAAGTGCGGTTCCACTAACACCATGCAACTCGCTTTCTCGTTCTCCCTCTCTTCTCTAGTTGTCCTTCCTTCCCTCTCATCGACTCCCCTCTCATCTACCTGTGCATTTGTGCATCGACCACCGGACCGCCATCCCACTGTCCTGACTCTCCAAAACATACACGATGCGCCACCTCGACTCCGTACTCGACAAGCTCGTGGACTGGTTCGCCGACGCCAAGTACGTCCTTCCCTGCCCGGCTAACCCCAGACCCAACGCGACCCGCCTCCTAACCCTCCTCGCCTTCGCCTCGTTCTTCCTCGCCTTCATCGTGATCCTGATGGGTGCGGGCGGCCTCTTACAGTAAGCACCCCCACTCCTCCGGCTCACCCAGCCCCTTCATCCCCTTCGAGGACTCGCTCCACGTAGCGACTGTCTTCGGGGCGATTGCCGGGCTCGCGTGTCTCGCGCTCGCGGCTCTGGTCGTCGACGACCCTACTACCCTTGTCTGGTCGTTTGCCGCGCTGCTCTTCGCCCTCACGGGCATGATTGGTCTCTGGATATGCCTCGACGAGTGAGTGGACCCACATTCCCTGCTGAACAACCAGGCAGGCCAGGGTGCGATCGAGCCGGTCGTCCAGCCCCACCCAGCAGGTTCTCGAGACAGTTGAGGAGGGTGCGAGTGATGCTGTGAACCGGCCGGAGTCAGCCGAGGACCACGCCCCCTCGGACCGCAACGGAAGCGAGAACAGCGGCGACAGCGACACGGATGCGAACGAGCAAGCTCCTCTCCTCGGGCCCCAGCTAGCCAACTAGTCCCGTGAACCCCCATAGAAACTAGACTGTATAGTGCATGCACCTCTGTGCATGTCCGCTGGCCCGCTGGTGACGCGCGCCGGGGTCTGGCCCCGCGCCGCCCGCTCAGGCCGTACCTGGATCACCTCTGCCGCGTATCCCAAGCCCACAGCCCGAATACCAAGACTATGCATACAACACTAAGCAGCGCCAAAGTCCGCAACCAGCGCCTTCCCCAGCGCCGCCGCCATCGCAGGATCGAGCGTGATATCGCCGCCCTCCTCCTCCGCCTCGGCCGCGCCCTCTCCAGCCTCGTCTTCCTCCTCCTCGTCCGAGTCCCCGTAATCGCCGAGGCCCGCAAGCGCACTCGCCTCGACCGTGACGCGCTTCGCGGGCCGCTCCTCCTCCGTCTCCCCCTCCTTCGGCACCCGCGGCGGCTGGAGGCTGGGCATGATCCCCACCGCGCGGGCGCGCACGTTGCGCTCCCACTCGTCCCGCGCCCACACCTGCACGACGGGGAACTCGACGAACGCCGTGCCGTGTAGCGCGAGGTCTAGCCCCTTCCCGCCGGGGAGGAGGGGGAAGTACGCCCCGCGCCCGGGGGGGCGGAGCTCGGCCGCGCGCCGCCGCGGGATGTGGTAGGGCATGGCGAAGACGACGTCCGTCGCGCGCAGGGCGTCGGGGAGGAGCGAGGCGAGCGTCGCGGCGCTGGGGAGGACGGGCACGCGCGCGTGCGTCGTCGCCTTGTCGGCCAGGCGGCCGGAGGGCACGAGCTGCAGCGTGATCGCCAGGTTCTCGGTTCTGGGGTCAGCTCGGTTGTGCTGTGGGCTCACTTGGGGTTCCAGCTGCTCTGGTTCTGCCGCCGCTTCTGCATCCCGTCGGGGAGGACGTCGACCTCGGCACCGACCTTGGCGAGCGCCCACCGCAGCCCGTCCGTCTTCGGCTTGCGCCCCCTCGTGTTCTGGGTTTGGGCGCCACCCCGCCCCCGCCCCCGTCCCCTCGGCGAGGCGTTGCGCACCTCGTCGGCGGAGATGCCCTCGCCGAAGCGCGCGACCGCCCGCCGCCCCTCCTCAAGCCACGCATAGTCGTCGTCCCACGTCCCCTGCGTCATATTGCCCTGCGCGATGAAGGCCGTGCGCTTGCGCTTGCCGTCGCATCCCGTCTTCTCCTTGTGCGCCTTGATGCAAGCGGCCGAGCAGGAGCGCACGTCGCACCCGGGACACCGGTAGTTGGGGGATGGCGTCTTGCACTTCCAGCAGGAGGGAGGGGATGGTTTGGATGGCGCGGAGGAGGAGGGGGCGGCGCGGCGCGGTGCTGACTTGGTGGGTTTCGGGGCCGAGCCAGGCTTGGCGGGGAGGCCGAGGGAGGTTGGGGGTGGGAGCGGCATGGTGGATGGAGTGTTGTTGCTGGTGGAGGCTGGTGGCGAGTGACCTTACCTGCGAACTTTCAAGGTGGAGGTCAAGCATCACGTGATGTTGAGCTCCTGCTGGACCCCCCCTTGATGACCTCCACCGCTCACAGCTGTGTTCAGAACAGGAGCCGTCCTGCGCTGTGGAGCACATGCACCCACATCCTCACCTCAGCATGTTCGGAACTCCTGTTCTACCACTCTGGGAAACGGACGAGAACGCACTACTGCATATCGCTGCATATTTACTCTCACACTCGAACTCTCAGATCTGCTTGCTACAACTCTATTGACAACTCTTCTGACGAATCATACTCACTCAACCACTGATGCGCGACGCCTCGAGCGCCTGCCGGAGGGCGCGGATGTATGTGCCGCCCTCGGCCGCGGTCATGACTGAGGTGGTGAGGTCCTCTCCCGGCTGGAGATCCATAGTGACCTGGATGTGGGCAGACCCCGACGTGAACGCCATCATCCGGCCCGACGTGGAGGCGATGAGCGTGGCGGTGCCCTCCTTGTTGTCGACAGTGACAGCGACTGTGATGGTTGGCGCGGGGCGCTGGGCGATGGGTGCGTCTGGGGTGATCGCGCTGGGTGGCGAGGCGGCGGGCGTCTCGACGAGGGGCGGCTCCACTCGAGGTTGGTTCTCGTTGTCGGCCGAAGGTCTGCTGACGGACGGCATGTAGCCGGACCCGGCGGCAATGAGGCCACTGGCGGTGCTGCCGGTGGCCCAGGTAGAGGTGGGGTTCTCACATGTCTCGCCCGAGGCCACACTCTCCTCAGAGGTGTCGGAACCGGCCGCGTTATCCTGGTGGCGCGACGCGGGCCAGAGCAAGGCAAGGTTGTCGATGGCTACGCGCGCCGCCCTAACGGCCTCGAGGCTGACGGTGGCGGCGCTGAGAGCCGCACGTGTCGCATCTATGGTCGCGCGCGCGTCGGCGACCTCCTCCGCGGTCACCTCAGCGGGTTGGCTCTGGACGTACGCGTTGGGCGCGGTCACTTCGACGGACTCGCTCTCGGTATACGCGCTGGACGCGGTGCCGTAGCTGGTGGTCGTGGTTGGGGTGCCGGGGCTGGGGGAAGTGGGGGTGGCGGCCTGGGGAGACGGGCCGTGGTCGGGGGAAGGTGACTGGACCTCCAGCCCGGTATAGCGCCCGCCGACCTCTGACATCAGCGCCGCCGTCTCTGCACCCACGCTCGAGCATAACGTCGATCGCGTCGCCGTCGTCCATCTCCTCCTCATCCTGGGGACTCGAGTTGTCGAGGAGGGGCTTGCCGTCGAAGAGCAGGCGGATCTCGCCGGCGCGAACGTCCTTGCGCGCCGCGTAGGCAGCCTTGAGCTTGCCGAACTTGGTGGTGCGCTTGACCTGGAAGAGCGTCACGGCGTTGTCGTGGTCGCGGAGGCGGAGCTCGATGCGCGAAGGGTCCTTGGCGTCGGACATGGTTGGTTGGTGGTGTGAGAGAGTGAGTGGGCGGAAGGAAGGTGGGTGATGGGAAAGCCGACGCCCCAAACGGGGCGAGGCTGACTGGTGATTGCCACTCACATCCACTCACACCCACCGCGCCACCGTGCGCGTGTGCGCTTGCAGGAGAGAAGATTCGAATGACACGGGCGGCAATACCGCCTCATCTGCAAGCTGCAAGGTTCCTACTTATGCATCATGCTGTTTCTACCCAGCGATCCACCTGAGACTGGGCATGTGATGCATCTGCGACCAGAGAAGGTGCACCAGATCTAGAGCTCTAGAGTCAGCACCTCGTGCACCGAAAGGGGCGGGAGAAAGAGTTAAGGAGAGTAGCAATCGCAAGGACAGGTGGGCGCGGCGCACGGACCGATGCGTGACACCCCACTCATAGGCCGTCACTTCTGGCGCCGCGGTGCCGGAAGGTTGGAAGAGTGATTCACTCTGGTACTATCGTACCTGGTCCACAACTCCACTGGGCAGTAGTCCCCCGCTTCTCACTACGGTTCAGAGGCTCTCAAGGTCGTTAGATCGCCACTATCTACCCTCTACTGTTTGTATGTCCCTTGTCGTGGCGCCACCCAGCGTACACCCCGTACATCCGCACGTCCGTGCGATCTCACGTGATCCATACGTCTATAGCTATATAGACCGCTCCACGGACCTACAGTCCGTTAACGTATGTATCACTCAGTCTCTAGTCACTAGACTCCCTACGGATCAAGTCCACTGTCGCCGGCCTCGAGCACCCCGACACTCGGTGTACCCTCAATCCACGACAGCTTGATACATACGTCCTTTGCTCGACACCGGCCTTCGTCACTTAGTGACGAATGCAAACAAGGTCGTCGGCCGCGCTCGCCGCCGACCAACTTCGCCAGACGTTACCGACTACCGACAATTTTTCGCCTCCACGCGAGATACCTTCGCTAGGTATGTCATCCGACGGTAACTCTGGACCGTCCGGCAGCCGCTCACTGCCGGGCACGTCTCCGAAGTCCTCGAAGGGACAAGGGAAGAAACCGAGGAGAGGGACGAAACCGAAGCAACCGCAGCTACCAACAACCACGTCCGAGCCACCGGCCACCCCACCGCAAGGACGTGAGCCGACAATTCCGGTGGTACCAGAGACGGACCTCATCACAAGTCCACCATCCGCGTCAACGACAATGTCGGACAAGACGAGGACGCCCGAGCCCGAGGCCCCCGACGAGCGGTTATTACACCTCCTCGACGATCGTCTTTCCACGTTCGCCTCGGACAGCTTGGATCCGCTACGCAAGTCCGTCACTAGGTTACAGGACTCGTCTTCCGCGTTTACGACTTCCATTTTCGACCTCTTCCACAACGCTGCGCAGACCGGCAGGGTACTCGAGGAGCTCAAGGCTTCTAACGACAAACTCATCAAGCTCGTCGAGAGCCTCGCCGAGCAAGTACCGGCCAGCAAAGCAGCAACTTCTTCCCACTCGGCGACAACTGGCACAGCGGTGCCCGCAGCGCCCAGTCACGAGCTCGCGCACCAACCCGCTGTTGCCAATCCGTCAACCGCAATTGACGAACCGCCCGGTCTTACCGCGTCGGCAACCTCGTTACCGGGTAACGATCCCGTGTCGAAGTCATATGACCTCCACGATCCCCCGCCGCATTGGCCCGCAACCAAAAGAGCCAAGGCCGAACCCCGGGGAAACTGGGCCGAGAGGGGAGTCCTACCTTTTTCGCCTCTGTCCCCGAGTGAGACAACTACGGCCACGGGAGTCCCGGACGGTCAAATGACCATCGCGACGGCCGAACACGAACAAGAGCGATTGGCCCGCTACCTCACCGGAGGCACGATGGAATTCCAGGACGAGGACTACCCCGTCAACTCCAAGCCGCGTAGCCTCGAAGGCAAGAAGCCCGACGAGTATGACGCAACCAACCCTGATTACTCGGTCATCGACTTCATTGCGCAATGCCAAAACTATATGGCAATCGACCCGCGTCGCTTCCATACGGATAACGCCAAGATCACCTGGTCGCTCGGTTTCCTGCGGGGGTTACCAGCGGAGTACTTCCTGAGGGCTCGTCACTACGAAACGACGCCAGAGTACCTACTCCATTGGAAATCGTTCGTACGTCACATGCTCTTTTTATTCGCGGGAGCACGCCCACGGGAAGAGGCTGCCATCGCACTCAAGCGCACCCGGCAGGACCAATCGACCTCGGTACTCGAGTACTTCGCTCGCTTCCATGTCAACTCGTACGTCTCGGGCTGGGACGATCAAGCGCTCCAAGACCATTTCAAGGCCGGACTATTACCCACGGTCAGGGACTACATGACACATTTCATGCCCACCCCCGCGTCACTTGACCAGATGGTTTTGCAAGCCCGCACCGCAGAGTCGAAATTGCGCGCGTCTTCGCTTTTCGCCGGTATGAACCCTGTTACCCAGAAACGACCTCCGGTTAATACGAACCCCGTCACGGGCACGCAGTGGTCGCCTGCACCACCACCCAAACGTCTCCCGTACCCACCGCAGACTGCGAAACCGCAACAGGTGGACCCGGCCCCCGTTCGACCACCTCCCAACACTCGCTTCAACGACACTAGGAACACTCGATCGGCCAGCCAACCACCAGCAACCGCTTTTCGTGCCATGACCGACAGCCTGTCACCTGGTGACGACCAGGCCGCTTCCGTGCACGACGTAGCCAACGCCCTGCTGGCGGTGCTACAAGGCGACGATGACGGGGACGGCGACGAGCCTGTTCAACAACCGAGCGACGGCGAGGACCCTACCTTCGCAGCAATGTACGGCGAACGGCCTACCTCCGATGGACAGACGTCGCATCTAGCGGCGATGGAGCTATGCTCTGCCGATATCGACCAGACCATGACGGTCCCCATCTCATTCGTTGCGGCGCCTAAGCTGCAGGCCAAGGCTCTCGTCGACACTGGCGCAACTCGCAACTTCATACACCCCGACATCGTTACAAAGTTACAACTCGTCGCGGAACAGTTACCCGAACCTCGCACAATAGTGTTGGGCGATCAGCGCAAGGTCGACATTGCCTCGGCCATCACTCTCGAGATATTGGTCGGACCGGGTTTCCCATCATACACCGGTACATTCTACCTGTTTGGCGCCCTCGGCCCAGGAGTCGTCCTCGGTGTCCCCTTCCTCAAGGAGATTGACCCCATATACGACTACGACAATTATACAATCCGGCCGCGCCCCTCGCCAGACTCGTTCAACGCTATCAGCACCATCCCGCAGGTGGTCAATTTGGTCGACGAGGACGAGGTACGCGAACTCGAGGCCCTGTTACCGGAGGAACTGCGCGACTTCGTCGACGTCTTCAGCCCACGGCTCGCCGACCGTCTGCCGGACCATACCGAGTTTGACCACCCCGTCGACCTCGAGGAAGGTGCCACCCTGCGCCCCGGGCCGTGCTATCAAGCCTCTGTTCCCCAGTTACGACAACTTCGTGACTTCCTCGACGAGAACATGGCCAGGGGTTTCATCAGACCGTCTTCATCCCGCTTTGCTGCGCCTACCCTTTTCGCAAAGAAGAAGGACAGACCCGACCGCATTTGTCACGACTACCGACGACTCAACGCGATCACCATCAAGAATCGTCATCCTATTCCGAGGATCAACACTATCCTCGACCGGCTCGCAGGCGCACGTTACTTCTCCAACCTGGACCTACGCGGCGCGTACAATCTCATCCGTATCCGCGCCGGAGACGAGTGGAAAACGGCCTTCCGTACACCCTTCGGACTCTTCGAGTACCTTGTTATGCCATTTGGACTCTGCAATGCGCCGGCGACGTTTCAGAAACTCATGAACTTCGTCTTCCGCGACATGGACGGTATCTGCCTTTGCGTATACTTGGACGACATCCTCATCTTCACAACAACATGGGAGGAACACGTTCGAGCACTCCGCACCGTCTTAACCCGGTTACGGACACACCGTCTGTTCTGCAAGCTTTCCAAGTGCCATTTCTTCGTCTCTTCCGTTACCTTCCTCGGGTACCGCATCTCATCGGACGGCGTTTCCATGGACCCCGAGAAGATTGCTGCCATTGTCCAGTGGCCGTTACCGCGTAACGCCAAGGAGGTTGCGTCGTTTGTGGGCCTCGCCAACTTCTACCGCAACTTTGTAAAGAACTTCTCAACGATCGCCCGTGCGCTACACGACGCCATCCGTTCCAAAGAACCGTTCAGGCTCACCGACGACATTCGCACCGCCTGGTCTGCGGTTAAGGATGCCATCACGTCCGACCTGGTCATGCGACACTTTGACCCCAACGATGTGTCGTTCGTGGAGACGGACGCGTCCGATTACGCACTCGGTGCGGTGTTCAGCCAACAAGACTCGAACAACGTTGTCCGACCCGTGGCGTTCATCTCCCGCAAACTCACAGACGCCGAGATCAACTATCCAACGCACGACAAAGAGTTGCTCGCCATCGTTTGGGCTCTCAACACATGGCGACACTATCTTCTCGGCTGCCACGTTGAAATCAACGTCGTTACCGACCACCGGGCGCTCGAGTGGTTCACCGTCAAACGTTTGCTCTCCCGCCGTCAAGCGAGATGGAGTGACGAGCTGAAGGACTTCGTCTATCGCATCCGCTACATCAAGGGGCCTACCAACACCAAGGCCGACGCTCTGTCACGCCGAGCGGACCACGCGCCCTTAGAGGATGCACCGGACCCCAATTGGCGGATACTCTTACCACCGGAGGTCATGCTGGCAACGGTACAGACGATGGCGGGTATAACCGAGGCACGGTCGGACCTCCTACAACGCTTGAAGACGGAACACAACGTCGTTACCGAGAAACAACAAGTCGAACTGAGCGTCACAAAAGACGATGACGGCATACTTCGGCTTGGCAGGCACATCTATGTACCCGATCCCTTGACGCATCACGTCATCGCGTCGTGCCACGACGACCCAACCATGGGTCACCCTGGACGCACAGCTACACTCACCAATGTTGCGACTCGCTTCTGGTGGCCAACGATGAGAAAGGACGTCGAGGACTTCGTCAAGAAATGCGACGTCTGTCAACGGACAAAAGTTCGTCCTGGACGACCATATGGCCACCTCCTACCTCTGCCGGTGGCAGAACGTCCATGGCAACACATCTCTGCCGACTTCGTTGGTCCACTTCCACCGTCCAACGGTTTCAACTCCATCCTCGTATTCGTCGACCGCTTCTCCAAGATGGCCATCTTCGTGCCAACAACGACGCGAGCGACGGCAAAGGACTGGGCCACCATGTTCTTTGAGAACGTTTTCAGACGCTTCGGTCTTCCCAGTACCATCGTCACCGACCGAGGTTCGTTGTTCACCAGTGTTTTCTGGACAACCCTGGTCGGCCTTCTCGGCACCCGTCACAACCTAACGACGGCTTATCACCCTCAGACGGACGGACAAACCGAGATCGTCAACAAGGCGCTGGTTCAGTACCTACGCATATACGGCAACTACGCGCAGTCCGACTGGGCTTCTCTACTTCCACACGCCGAGTTCTGGTACAACAGCAACCCCCACTCGACGACGGGCATCAGCCCACTACAAGTCTGCGGTATAGAGCCCCGACGCTCTTTCGATGAGCCACCAACAGCGACAACCGGCTCCGTGGACGCAGCAAGAATCGCGAGGCGTTTCCACGAGTTGCACAAAGCGTTGACGTCCCTCATCCAAGAAGCCAACGATCGTTACGCAGTTACACACGATCGGCACCGCCAGCACAAGACGTTCAAAGTTGGTGACAACGTTTTGGTCACAACAAAGAACCTGCGCCAGCTCCGACCGTCACCTAAACTGGCGGACAGATATGTTGGTCCCTTCAAAATCATCGAGCGAGTCAACGACAGCGCATACCGACTTCAACTACCGGAAGGGTCTGGCATACACAACACTTTCAACGTCGACAAACTCCGCGAATACCACGGCACAGAGAGCGGCGTCGACGCTACAAACGAGTCTCCACCGTTTCAACACGTCATCCGAGTCCCGACCGCCATCACGGACAGGCGAATAGTAGACGACCAGCAACAGTGGTGCGTCACATGGGAGGATGGGGAAAAGACATGGCAGACAGACGAATCTATGAGCGGCTACGATGAATGGGCACGCCTCAAGAGTTCTCCGGTCACCGAGACCGACGCCCCTGTTACTAAGAAACGGGGTTGGCACGGCTGGGTAGAAGTACCCCTCGACTACGTCGCCCCTCCCGATCAACCGGTACAACCGTTGGCTCGAACGAGGGCACAGACGGCGGCTATGCGTTCATCGTAGGTGGCTCTACAAGACCTTCAACGGGACAGCTCTACAAGATTGTCGATGTCGACCACGGGCTTCGGCAAGCGACTATGTACAACACTCGATCATGTCACAACCCAACGGGGCCCATCGCGCGAGGAGTCATGAGGAGGCTTAGACTGCGAGTCAGCAGCCTCCTCGTTACCCTGTGACAGCTCGGCAGGCAGGCTAAACGTCATGAAATCGACGTCGTCCGCCGCCAGAAACTCTCTCTCATCCACCCGTGCCGACGTACCAACGTCGTTCCCGCTGGAGGCCTTCTTCTTGCCCGAAGGTTGCCGCCGAGTACCGCCGCGCTTCTTGCCACTGCCGCGTTTCCGACGGCTCGACCCACTACCTGGCTGGTACTCGTCATCGGGCAGCTCGTCGATCTCGTCCTCTCTGTCCGAATGCGACGGCAGACGCGGCGAACGAGGCGCAGGAGGCGCAGGACTCAGCGACGAGGAGCCCGTGCGAACAGGAGCGGACGGTCCAACCGTAGATGGCCCAGCGTGGTCGATAACGTCAAACTCCTCCGTGCCGCCGACGAACAGCGGAACCGACGGTGTACGGCGAGGAGGGATGCGCAGTACCACCTATGCGTGAGCGTCGTTACCCAGCTACGACGACCTGTACACACCTTCGACGGACGCGCGGGTTGAACACGTTTGGCTCTACCCGCCTCGAGTAGCTCGCCACGACGCTTCACACTGGTCGCGAGGGCTTCCAACTCGTCGCCGCTATCCGTCTTGGTGGCCGGTGCCTTCATCTTGCCACGGACACCAGCGAGCGCGAGCTGCTCGGTCATAAACTTGGCGGCGTCCACGAGCGCGTCGTAGTGCGCATTGGTGACGATCCCCATCTCACGCTCACGAGTGTGCCGGTCGCTCTCCTTACGCGCGGTACGCAGCTCAGACACGAGCTGGATGAGGTTGGCAGTGTGCTGTCGTTACTCGGTGACAACCAGGCATCACTCACCTCCCGGTGCGCGAACAGGTTCTTGGAACCCATCGTGGCCGCCCCCCGAGTCATCTTGCCCTTGTTCGCGATAGCAGAACAGCGCACACACTTGACGCCCGCGGCGAGACAGGCGGCCAGAGGACGCACAGCGTACTTGGGCACGCGCACGACGCGATTCTCGCTGAGCGTGCGACTCTTCACAATCGCGGCCTCGACCGTGGACGTCATCTCGGCGATGTCGTTGGCGTGCATGTCAATGCCGTCCTGGTCGAGTTGGACGACGAGAATGCAACGACGTTGCATCTGGCGGGCACCGTCACAGTACGTCTTGAGCACCGCGTACGCGTACGTCGGCGTGCTATCGTACCGATTAGGCCACCGATAGGCTTGCTGCTTCCGCGCAGCAGTCTTGCCCTGGAGAAGGTCGGGTAAGGCGCTGAGTAACTCCTGCCATCAGCTCGTTACCCAGCTACGAACGCACTGTCACTTGGCAGTGAGCCGCCGAAACGAGTGGGATCTGCTCGTACTCTCCCTGGTCGTCGAGGATCGTCTCCCATCGGGTGCCGTGATCTTGAGGCTTTGGACTCGACATGGTGATGAAGTGGACGATGGAGCAATACACAACAAGCGGCGGCAACGAGAAACACCGTCGCCACCCATCACCCACACCAGACGGACGAGCGGGAGCAAATTTTCTTTTTCCCTCCACACGTGGCTATCTCACATCATCGCAGACTCTCTTCATCACTCGCCAACCACGAGCAAAATTCCGTTGTTACCGAGTGACGACGATACGTCCCGATTCGAAGGGGGGGGGATGTCGTGGCGCCACCCAGCGTACACCCCGTACATCCGCACGTCCGTGCGATCTCACGTGATCCATACGTCTATAGCTATATAGACCGCTCCACGGACCTACAGTCCGTTAACGTATGTATCACTCAGTCTCTAGTCACTAGACTCCCTACGGATCAAGTCCACTGTCGCCGGCCTCGAGCACCCCGACACTCGGTGTACCCTCAATCCACGACATCCCTCTAGCTCCTGAGATCGTCATGCTCGGTGGTGAGCCGTGCGCCCACGAGCGGAGCTCTCCCTAGCATGCCTCGGAAGCCGCTCTGGGGCGTGATCGCCTCGGAAGCGACGGTCCCTCACTGCTCAGGGCCCCGCCACCGCTCCCTGCCATCCCAATGCGTGGTTGCGAGTACCCAAGGAGCCAGAGGCCGCCGCGGAACTGCCACCCTCCACTATCGTCAGTCCGAACCGCACGACACCCACTGGGGACATAGTTCTCGATGCGGTCATTGTCCTCCATGTCGTAGTCGTGGGGCGTCTTCTCATCCTCGAGGGACAGCCCGTCGAAGTAGAGCTTGAGCGAGGAGACATGGAGACCCATGCGCTTGGCATACGCGTTCTTGAGCTTGGCAAACTTGGTCGTGCGCTTGAACTTGAAGGTGGTATCGGTCCCGTCGGTACCACGGATGATGAGGGTGATGTGGGTGTTGCTATCGTTTGGTGCCGTGTCTGGACGGACGTCACGAAGGCAGTCGAGCGTGTCGCCGTCCTCCAGGTCGTAGTCGTTGAGCGTCTTGCCCCCTTCGAGGCGAACCCCGTCGAAGAGGATGCGGAGCTCGTCCGCGTTGGCGTCAATGCGGCTGGCGTACGCGCTCAGCAGCTTGTCCACCTTGGCGGTGCGCTTGAGCCTGAACGACGTGTCGGCGCCGTCTGCGCCGCGGATGTTCACGGTGATGCGGTTGGGGTCGTCGGACATGGCGAGAATGGGATGGAGGGGTAGAGTGGGTGATAGATGGGAAGGAGAGTGTGAGGATGTGCCAATGGGTGGACAGAGGATGATGGGGATTGGCCCCTGATGTGTCGTGGTGGAGGCCGGAAGTGGGCGGCGGATGGGGCGTGTGGCGATTGTGGCACCTGTGGTTGCATCGTGGTCGGAGCGAGCCGATGGAGTTCAGGGTCCTTTTAGACATGTTGTCACGTGACTTCGAGCTCTTCAGACGTTCCGCCTGCCCAAAGTCGACACGTGATTGGGGGACTGTGGCATTGCAGCAGTCTATCTGATTTTACCGTCCCAGTCCTGACATTGCTGCATCGTTCGTGGCATTGACCCACAATGCACCCGATTCCATTGCCACACCTTCTGTAAACGGTTCTAGGTATTCATATTCATGCTACTGGTACAGAAAACGCCGCTCTATCTTTCTGAGTATGCATGGTATGCATTACGGATCTTTTGCACCATTCAGAGCTCCTGACCCCTCGTCACTGTCGCGGTTTTTGTGATTGCGTCGACCTGGGCCGCGAATACAGCACAGTCTTCTAACTTTCAGTACTTGCGTATATCACCTATATTCACACTTTCTTGAGTGGTAGGGTGAAATCGGACTTGGTGTAACTGTGCACGCGTCAAGTTTGTCGCGGTCACCTGATTTCATTGGGACGCGTCGCGCAAGCGGGGAACATCTCTTTCCACCCCAACAGCCTACCACAAGCACCATACTGTAGTTCAGAATAGATTAGGTAAATGTAGCGACCATCTGGGTCGGTTTGGCTCACTCATGTCGGGTACCGGTGGGACTGAACGCCCACCCCGTGATGTTCTCTAGCAGCACGGGTGAGATTGCCCTTTCCCCAGCAACCTCGGAGACGGTTGGGGCGATGAGGAGCTTACACTCTGTCTACCCAATGTATCTTGAACCTTTTGATTGTGGCAACAGGAGAGCAGTTGCTTCGGCCCGGGTTCGGTTCTCCGTGACTGGGCTGTGTACCGACTCGCAACATCCCAGAGCCGGTAGAACCACCCATGGTTGTCACTCCTGACAGCGTAGGCTCCGTACGAGGTCCTTGAGGTGTATAACGTACCTCCAGGTAGCACCTGGCCGGGCACCCTCCAGTCGCCACTCAGCGGCCCATGCCGGATCTCTCGCGTCATGTGCACTCCTCCTTTGCTCCTGAGAGCCCGAGGTCGAGTCCGTGCAAGGGAGGGTATTAGATAGACGTACGGTGAAAGACTGTTTGAATGTTCGTGCTTCACGGCTCATCAGTAAACCGTTGCGGCGTGGGGAAGCCGACGTCGCCTGAACGCACCTCGCTCTCACCTGAACTCATCTCGACGGAGCAGATGTTAACGGTATCTTTCACGATTGGGGTGAGGTGTCAATACTCGGTCTGGTGGCTTGTACATAAGACAAAGACCGCAGTAGAAGACAGCAGCAGAAGAGGTATTCAGATGATGGGCGAGGGTAAGAGCGTTCGGTCAAGCATGAGGTCCCACTCACCTTGCAGCATCACCCTGGAGTCTCTTGCTGGTTCCTGCACTGGCAGTGCACATGCGTCGGGGGATCTCATCAGACCCCTCCTCTCAACGTTTCACAGTACGGTCTGTGTACGAGAGCGTTGAACTTGGTGTCGCTGATCATGGCATGGAACATGGATCGATTATCGATTATCGATTATCGATTGGGCCTACTGCCTACTGGGTCCCGATTATCGACTGCCGATTCAGGGAACGAACGGTCAGCTCGGTCAGGCCAGGCTCTAATTATTAGGCCAGTCGAGAATCGGCACTCACCTCTCAAGCACTTGACGATGAGCCACTTGCTGACAGCGCGGAATACTTGACTCGCCTCGTTCTAGTGTATGACAGGTAACCAATTGAGCCTTGAGAGTTGCATTCTTATTAAGAATCGCGGTTGAACGAATCGATCGAGCACGATCGGCCTCGTCTTTGGTGGCTGAGGTGACCAACCTTCCTGCTGAGCCTCCAGAAGCTCGCGCTATGACCTCGCTAATCCACAGGGCGCTCGGGGTCGCATGAAACTACTTGACAGCTCCGGTGCACTTGGCCTCTAGATCCCAGGTCGGATCACCTCACTGCTGAGACCCAAGACTTTAACGAGGCCTGCGTCGCTCAACCGAGGCGATGTGAGGCTATGGCATCTGTCCTCGAAGTCGAAACGGTGGGATGATAGTCTGAGATGATCAGTCTGTCTCGGGTGATTTAGCAAAGAAGATGATGACATCCATGATCGTCAGCAGGTCGATAACTGGCCACTAACACGGCAAGAATCCTTTCCTGCGCTGCTTGGGACGGGCGGCGGTCGATCGCAGCCACCCAAAGCGCATGCAAAGTCGCAACAACCGCGTTATTGGAGGGAAGACTCTGCCGTTGAGCATGCAGGTTCCCTGCGCCCATTCACGACCAGCTCCGACTGTTACTCGGGCATTATATGGTAGGCATCTCTAGGTTACGTAGGCGGGCCGGGCACCCCGGTTGTGGGACTCTGGTCATTCAATGTCGAAGCACATCTCGCCCGTGCTCGTCGCTTTGATGTCGAGGCCCGCCATCGATATCTCCGCCTCGTCGGGGGCGCCGGCAAACCCCGTGTGGCTGTGGTTTAAGCAGTCGAGGGCTGGTCAGCTATCCCAGGCGGCAACTCACTGAGCCGGTGCTCGTCCACAATGTCGACCACCGCGCCGTCGGGCATGCACAGCTCCTGCGGGGTCGTGCGGGGCCCGATCGGGGTGCCGTCGTACACGAGGGAGGTGGGGCAGCAGCCTTGGGTGCGGACGTAGGCGCGCACGAGGCGGCGGAAGGGGACGGTGGGACGGATGCCGAAGTAGATGTGCACGCCGTTGGGCTTGCGTACCGAAATGGTGATGCGGCTGGCGCGGGGGGCGGGCTGGGACATTGCGGTTGGTAGTGGAGGAGGGTTGTTACAGGCGCTAACGAGGTGATGAGGAAGGTGAGGATTGTTGACAAGTGGTATTGTTGACAAGTGGTGGGTGGCAACCTGAGATGCGGTGATGGGTCCCGAGTCGACGCCACCCACGCTAGTGAATAGACGATCCCTCCACCATGCAAATCCTAGACAACCAACTCACATTGTCGTCAGGCACACAAGCGCATGCAGAATGTCTATGCGGATAGCTCATTAGCTGACAGCGCTCGGAACGAGCGTGGCAGCATGCACAGAGTTCGGGAGTATCCATGGTTTCGGGCTGTTTTCGAGCGATTTCGCACTCGACAATTGTGGAGAACCCGTAACACGCTCGAACACATGCTTGTTCATGCACTACAAACGTCTTGTGTTATGACACTACTGTATGGCTGTCCGCTGTGCTTATACGACTAAGAACTCTAGTTGGGGGTCGCATCGTCGGAGACCTGGAGCTCGGCAAGGGCGGAGGCGGGGCTGCGAGTGTCGACAGTGCTGGTGCCAGTGTTGACACCGGTGTTGGCGCCGGTGTTGGTAAGGGCGTCGTTCTCGGTGTTGCTTCCGTGGGTGGCGCTGTCGCTATCAGCCTCGGTGTCGCTGTGGTCGTCGGGTGACTTAGAGCGGGGCTGGTCGACAAGGGAAGGGCTACGGGTGTTGACGCCGGGCATGGGATCGGCGACAAGGAGGTTGGGGGAGAGGGAAGCACTACTGGCGCTGCTGTCATCGTTGAGGTTGATGAACCCTGTGCGGGCGGGGTTGCGGCGAGGGGGGTTGACGGCTGGGCTGGGCGCTTCGTCGAGAAGCGGGACGTTCTCTTCGTCGGACGTGGTGACGGAGATGCCCAGACCGGCAGTGTTGGTGTCAACGGGAGCGAGGGTGCTTCCGGACGCCTCGCCGAGGAGGGGCTTCTTCTCCTCGTCGGAAGAGGAGGTAGAGCGCTTGAGCTCGTTCTCGGGCTTGTTCTCCTCGTCGGACGAGATGGCCGAGGACTTGATCTCGGGAATCGGCCGCGTCTCCTCGTCGGACGAGATGGCAGGGGACTTGTTCTCGATCTCGGGTTGCTTCTCCTGGTCGGACGAGGTGGCGGGGGCCTTGATTTCGGTGAGCGACTGCGGCATGTTGCTGAGCGATATCGTGTCGGAAATGACGCGAGGGCGAGGAGCAGTGGAACCATCTGACGTTAGCAGGGAGGAAGGTGGATGACGCACCAGCCGGGGAAACATCGTCCTCGACGTCGATCACGTCGGTCTCGGTCAGGCCGAGGGAGGCGGGGCACTGGTTGGGGTCGAGCTTCTCCTTGTTGCGCCAGAGAGCAATCGGGCGCGGGCCGTCCCACTTGCCCATCCATCCCTTGAGCGAGTTTATGCCCCAGTTCTTGTTCGTGAAGACCTTGCCGAAGCGACGGAAGCGGAGAGTGAGGTCCCCGCCGCTGGGGGCGGGAATCTGGTCGGCGGGAGGAGCCTGGGAGCCTGGCGGGGTCGGCGAACGAGGCTGGGTGGCGTGGCCGACGGGGGAAGGGGGGGTTACATTGTGGTCCGGGGTCGTAGGAGACGAGGGAGAGGACTGCGTAGGAGGAGTGGTGGGCATGGTTGCTAGATACTAGAGAGCGAGAGACGGCGAGGAGGTGCGGAGGGGAGGAAGATACGTATCAAGAAAGGAGAAGAGTGGGTGATGAAGAGATGGAGAGATGCGGGGATGTTGTCCTTTTATGGTGCGATGTGGCTGCGGACCGCTGGTCGTCGCCAAGGTCAACAATCGCTCGACGCGTCATCACATGCACTAGAAACTACTGCGTACTGCTGCGACACCGAGTCATCACTGGAGCAACCGCAGCGACATCAGCGTCATGGCTGCGAGTGAGTGCAATGATGGAGCAAAGGAAGGCTGCGAGTGGCGATGTGCGTCGTGCGAGGTGAATCAACCGCCTCGGCCGCCTTAGCGCTTGGTTGTCACTTTGCGCAATCACCGATTGAGTCGCCCCCGCCACACCGATCACCTCGGCCTTGCTCGTGCTACGCGCCTGCGCACTGACAAACGCGTCATCTATGATCGCATCTAGCACAGGCACTCGGCTCTGGAACTCTACATGGCTGCGCTGGACACCTTCCGCGGCTCGCTACGCGTCACCCCATTACCACAGCGCGCCACCGACCACTGTGGTCAGCTGCGCAAGCACGGCCAACTCACTCTCCAAGACCGCGTCGATGCTGTCACCGTCCTGGATGTCCATGTCCTGGCACGTCTTGAGGTCGGTGATACGCTCGCCCTCGAACATTAGGCGGATGCTGCCGGGTGCAAAGCCGCGCTGCTCGCAGTACGCCTTGTTGACCTTGCCGAGCTTGGTGGTGGGGCGGATCTTGAACGTTGTCGCGTGGCCTTCGAGGTCCTTGATGGTGATCTCGAGCGTGTCGGCCATGGTGGTTGGTTGTGCAGCGGTGGGTGGCGGGTGGCGGGTGGTGGGTTGTGGGTGGTGGGTGGTGGGGAATGAAGTGAAGTGAAGATGGGGTTACACCTTCCCTGCTCTTTGACTGACTGACACCGCGTGCCATCACCCATACATCACGCACCGCACCCTGCAGGCCCTGCAACAGTTGCCCCTCGTGCTGATCGCCCGCTCACCACATCGCCTCAGCGTCTTCGTCAGATCGGTTCGCATCGTCCACGCCCCACTCTACGGGAACTCTACCCCCACACTTCAGATCGATGCCGCCTCCCTCAACAGTGCCCTCCTGCAAAGTGACGATCACACCACGACCCAGCTGTCAGCAGCGTCTGCCGTTAGCGACTGACAGGGAACTGCACTCACCCGTCAGGCCCACCTCGAGGGTGTCAAGGCTCTTGATGTTGAGGCTGGCGAAAGTCGTGTCGTCCGCGAAGCGGAGACCGCCGAAGAGGAAGTCGATGTTGTCGGGGCGGTGGTCGAAGATCTCGCAGTAGGTCTCCTTGAGCTCGGCGAAGATGCTGCTGGGACGGACGCTGAAGCCGACAGTCTCGGTCTCGCCCTTGACCAGGATGAGGACAGCGTCATTAGTCATGCACCGCATCGGAATGAGGTGAGACTCACTCTTACGGCTGGCCTCGCTGTCATGCGTCGTCTGGGTGTTGGCGAGCTGCTCAGCCCCCTCCTTGAACTGCGCCTCGAACGCATCGCCATCCTTGACGTCGAGGTCGGTAGGGGTGTGCCAGTCCTCGACTGGCCGGCCGTCGAGCAGGAGGTCCATTCCACTAGGGTTGAAGCCGTGGAGGCGGCAGTATGCAGTCTTGATCCGACGGAGCTGGGTGGTGGCCTTGACCTTGAGGAAGGAGGGGTAGTTGTGGCCGTAGTTGTGGCCACCCTGGACCAGCTGGATCTTGATGGTGAACGTGATGCACTCTGGCAGGCCCATCTGGCCGCCACCAACCGCTGCCATCAGCACCATCGCGGTTCAACTCACCCGCGACGGTCGCCTCGTCACCATGCGTGGCCTGGCCGTTCAAGAGGCGGACACGGTTCATCGGGCGGCTGATGTTGTCCTCGTAGTCCTCGCACGGGACAGGCTTGAAACGCGCCTCGATGATGCCGCCACTCTGGACGTCCAGACCGACAAGGGAGTCCCACTCGCGGACGAGGCGGCCGTTGTACAGGAAGACGATGTCGTCGGCGTTGATGCCCTGCTTCTGGCAGTACGCAGCCTTGAGCTTGCTGAACATGGTGCTGGGGAGAGCAAGGAAGTGTAAGGGGCTGTTGTGGTCGCCCTCGACCTGGAGCCTGATCTTCTCGGGCGTGGGCATGGGCATGGGCATGGGCGTCTCGGCGCCGCCGACTTCTGCGATCAGCACGCACACTGCTCCCCCCAAGGTTCGACTCACGCTCGAGGTAGGCCTCGATGATGTTGCCATTCTCCAAGTCGAACTCGGCAGGCGTCATGTCGTCAAGGAGGCGCTGGCCATCCAGCATGAAGCGGATGCTGTTGGGATCGAGTCCGCGATTGCGGGAGTACGCGACGCGGATCTTGCCGAACTTGGTGGTGGGACGGACGCGGATGTCCGTGTCCTGGCCGTGTAGGTCGCGGATCCGTAACTCGAGGAGGTCGTCGGCCATGGTGCACAGGTGATCGGTGAAGGGCAGGTAGGTGGTGAGCGGTGAGGTGAGAAGAACAAAGATGAAGTGGGGATGGGGGTGATGGCTTGTCTATTGACCTTCCTCGCCCCATCCCTCCTCGCCCCGCGCCACCAGGACTGGGTGAGTCACCAGTCACCCTTCCTTCCCACTGCGGTGAGTGCACCTCGTAACCTCCACCACTCCTCCCAGCTCACCCGAGGTGAGTCACAGACAATGCTCACAGTGATCCATGCAAGAATGTCAACAAATGCCCCGAAGTGTCTATGAGTGCGCGCCGACGGCTCCCGGGCCTACCTGGACTTGCGCTTCTTGCTGTCCTCGCTGTCCTCGTCGTCGCGCTTCCGCTTCTTCTCCTTGCCCTCCTTCTTGGCCTCCTTCTCCGCCCTCTTGGCCTCCTTCTCCGCCTTCTTGGCCGCCTTCTCCTCCTTCTTCCTCCGCTTCTCCTCCTTCTCGCGCTTCCTGGCCTCCTTCTCGGCCTTGCGCGCGTCCTTGTCCGTTGCCGCCGGCGTTGATTCAGAGGAAGCGGGAGTTTCGGACGTTGGTGTTGACTCGGCGGGCGTCGCATCGGCCGACTTGGCTGCCCGCTTCGCCTCCTTCCGCGCCTTCTTCGCCGCCTTCTCCGCCTCCTTGTCGGCGTTGACGGCCGGCGCGTCCGCCCCGAGGTCACCGAGCGAGACCTGCTCGGTGCTCTCCGCGAACGACATCTTGCTCCCCTCCCACGCGACGCCGCCGATGTCGACCTTGACCTCCTCCTTCATGACCGCGAGGCTGCCCTCGCTCATGGCCGGCGTCGACGACCCGCTCGCCGCTTGCCGCTGCAGCATCTTCTCGCGCAGCTTCTGGCGGAAGTAGTCGGAGACGGAGAGGGTGGACGTCGTGATCGTCTCGAGCGCGTTGCGCTGCGGGTCGCCGTTCTCGTCGCGGCTGGCGGGCTCGGGCGTCGCCTCGCTCGCCGGGGTCGAGGTGCCGGAGGTGGGTGCGGAGGCAGTGGGAGTGGGGAGGGAGGAGACGGGGACGCCGAGGATAGCAGCCATTGCGACGGGGTCCTGGGACGCCATCCTCTTGCTCGCGAGATGGCGCTGGCGCGAGCTGCTGTTAGCTACTATCAGGCGAGTCCTAGCTCACGAGATCTTGTTCCGCACGACGGAGGGGCCAGGGCTAGGGGCAGGAGAGGCGGCAGGCGAGGGCTGAGCGCTAGGCGTGGCGCTGGCACTGGCGCTCGCGCGCGCGGCCAGACGCTTGAGGACGTCCTCGAGACCGGCGCCGGCCTGGCCGGCACCCGCGCTCAGCTCCTTGCCCTCCTTCTGCAGCCGCATCATGCCGATGCCGCCGTTGTCCATCTTGCGAACGACGGCGATGTGCTTGGCATTGCCCGAGGCGTCCTTGCCGAGGCCAGTGTTCTCTTGCCAGCCCATGTTGGACATGTGCTGCACACTGAATCGGTTCTTGTCCTCCGACCATGTCAGGTTGCGGGGGTCATAGCCGATACGTTCTGCGGTCAGCTCGCATCCGTTTCAAGAGCTCACGCTTCGTCTTGCGCTCTGCCAGGCCCATGGTTGCTGGATGTTTGAAAGGTTGAGATGGAGGATGGTATGGTCGTGAGACCTGTCAACAAGTGCGGGGTGACCACCCGGGATCAGAAATTTTGTTCCCATGCCGCTCTGTTGCCACCCAAACCCACCAACATGAGCCGTACCACATCTCCTCTCTTCCATCCATCCGCCTCCTCGGCACCCCTAGACCTGCATAGACAACACCAAGCACAAGTCTAGACACAATGGTGAGCACGCCCGAGGGCACGCATGCAGGAAAACACGCTGACATTCCCAGCCGCAGGTTAGTATTTCATCGCCGCGGATCGCCGCCAGGGACGAGCGGGCACTAATGCGCAGAACGACTACATGGACGAGCACCGCCGCCGGCACGGTCGGCGTATGGACTACGAGGAGAAGAAGCGCAAGCGCGCGGCGCGTGAGGTGCACAAGCAGTCGCAGGTGACGCAGAAGATGGTCGGTCACAAGGCCAAGATGCTGCACAAGCGCCGTCACGCCGAGAATGTTCAGCTCCGCAAGAAGCTCAAGGCGCACGACGAGCGCAACGTCAAGCAGAAGGACGACGGCGCCGTGCAGGAGGGCGCGCTGCCGACGTACCTGCTCGACCGCGAGGGGCAGAAGGACGCCAAGGCGCTGTCGTCGGCCGTCAAGGACCGCCGGAAGGACCGCGCGGCCAAGTACTCGGTGCCGCTGCCCAAGGTCCGCGGCATCGCCGAGGAGGAGATGTTCAAGGTCATCAAGACCGGCAAGAGCAAGCAGAAGAGCTGGAAGCGCATGGTCAACAAGGCGACGTTTGTTGGCGAGAACTTCACCCGCAAGCCGGTCAAGCTCGAGCGGTTCATTCGCCCCATGGGTCTGGTGAGTGGAGCGAGGTGTGCGGACACGGTGGGCGGGCGCTGCAGGAGGCGGCGCGGCCCACCGTTCCCATATTGTGCACTGCCAGCTGTCCAGCCTCGACTGTAGCTGACCTCAGCGTATGACCAAGGCGAACGTCACCCACCCCGAGCTGAAGACGACCTTCCAGCTCCCCATCCTCGGCGTGAAGAAGAACCCGCAGTCGCCACTGTACACCTCGCTCGGCGTGCTCACGAAGGGTACGATCGTCGAGGTGAACGTGTCCGAGCTCGGTATGGTGACGACGGGCGGCAAGGTCGTGTGGTCGAGTAAGTCGCGCGCGCCATCTCCAACCCCGCTGACAGACAGAGTACGCGCAGATCACCAACAACCCAGAAAACGACGGGTGCATCAACTCGGTCCTCCTCGTCTAGACTCAGTGTACTGTATCATCTTATACCCCATGCATCGATCGGCAGAAGCGGGGCGTAGATCACGGCCGTCGCGTGGCAACGATCGTCTCGAGCTTCTTCGAGGCCACAAAACACGTCGACCCCCTCGTCTTTTCACTCACTCTCACTGTCTAACCCATGGCCATGAACGTCCGCACCTCGCTGAGCGCGGCGCCCAACCTCCCCCGGCCCAGCCAGCCCAGCCAGCCGCTCGCCGCCTGCGCCTCGCACATGGAGGACCAGTTCTCGCGCGTCATCGCCCGCCAAAGCGTGCAGGACGACGAGCGTAAGCCCCCCTCCCTCCCCTCTGACCCCAGTCGCGACGCTCAACGCCCAAGTCACAGACCTGATGGCGCGGCTGCGCGCGCTCTCCAACGAGCCCGAGAGCCCGCCCCCCTTCCCCACCGAGGACCTCAAGGTCCACACGGCCCCCGACCTCAACACGGGCCTCTACCGCCTCGAGGCGCGCATGGACCGGCAGGACGCGCAGAGTGGGCCTTGGCGCGATACCGCTGACGCAGTCCGCGCGCTCACGCTCGCGGTCGAGGCGCTGGCGATAAAGGTCGCCGAGCAGAACACGCAGCGTGCGTGCCCGAGAGGCAGGCTGACGCCAGTCGCGCAGATCGTCGCCACGCGCCCGGACACTCAGATCGCCGCGCTGCGCACCGAGCTCGGCGACATGGGCCGCTGGTGCGAGCGCTTCAACATGGCCCATGAGCGGACGCTGGCGCGCTGCAACTCGCTCGAGATCAAGCTGTCGGCTGCGAACGAGGAGGTCGCGCGCCTGCGCGAGGCCGCGCGGATCGCTGCGCTCCCCGCCGAGCCCGAGGAGAAGGAGGTGGGCGCCTGCTTCTGCGCGGGCTGATGCCAGAACGCGCCGGTCTCGACGCCCCCACCTGTCCACCGCCAAGTCGCTGCTGTCCGTCAGGGAGGCACTAGCAGCCCGGGCAGCCGTAGCAGGCGCAGCTGTAGGTATACCAGGAGTACGCGCTCACGATAGCTGGCCGCAGGAACGCGCCGTCGCTCCCCGAGCTGGCGCCGTCGACGTCCGTCACGTTTCCTCTGTGACCTGCCCGCAGCAGTAGCTGCCTACACCCAACACCATGTCAACGTCTCGCCCAACTACACGCTCCTTCAGCATGCGGCCTCCCGCCACCCATCTCGTCCCCCACGCTCTCTGCCATTGCTCTGCTTCTGCTATACACGCACATGCCATGCTATCTATGAATTATCGAACAGTGCTACATGACGACACAATCTTTGTCTTTCTTGTCCCCTGTCCCACTCCCGCTCCCCCGCCGCCTGCGCGACTCCTGCTTCCCGGCGAGCTCGGCGTATCGGACCTGGAGGTCAACCGGGGACGGAGAGGATGTGGCCGTGTCACCCTCTCACCTCCTCGGCCGGGGTCAGTAGTCCCTTCTCGTGACGCGTCTTGAGTGACTTGAGGGTCGATTGCATCTCCTGGTTGGCGCGCCTGTCGTCAGCTAGGGTCCACAGGTCAGGAAGCTGTACTCACTTCTCATCCTTGCTCTTGACGAAAGGCACCTTGACGTCCTGCCCCGCGCGCTTCATGGCCGCTGCCGCCGCCGCAGCGCGCGCTTCGACCTGGGCCGTGGCGGGCTGCGGCTTGAGTGCTGCCGCTGGCTTGGGTGCAGGCTTGGCGGCCACGGGCTTGGACGACGACGGCTTCGCCTGACTTCCGAGGAGACGAGACATGGCGCTCTTCCCCGCCGCGGCGGCGGGGGCCGGCTTACCGGCTGGTGTGCCGGAGCGCGAGCTGTCGGGGGTCGCGGTACACGAGTGTGCTGGCGCGTGCCGATGGGGAGGGCAGAAAGCGTGGGCGCACCCCTCGCACTTCATGGGCACGACGAGCACCTTGGTGCACCCGCGGCGGTAGCAGATCTCGCCCTTGTCCTTGCGCTGGCGGAGGATCGCCTTCTTGCGCGCCGCGCCGCCCTCGATGCCCACACACGTCCCGCCGAGGATGTGCCGCTCAACGGCCTCGTTCGGGTCCATGGACCCCTTCGCGTAGTTGACGACCTGGTCGCACATCGGGCACTGGGGTGCGATGCGGTCGACCATCGAGGCCGGGAGGGGCGCCGTGCACTCGTGCGATGAGGGAAGGAAGTGGGGCTGGCAGAAGGCCTTCTTGCATGCCGGGCACTGGGGTTAGTATCGGGGGAAGGTGGGCTTGGCGCGCGGTGGGAACTCACGTAGAAGGGGAGGAAGTCATGCAAGTTGCATGCGCGGTGGTGGCACGCCGTGCCGAGGAACATGAGCTCGTCACGGGTCGACGGCGTCGGCGATGGTGAGGCGCTCATGGTGGGGAAGGTGGTCGTGGTGGGAGTGCGCTGGAGGGAAGGCTTGGCGCGCTGCGCAGTGAGAGGTGGTTGTGGTGGTGAGAGGTGTCGCTTAGCGGTGGGTGCTGGGATGAGCAGAAGAGAGGATCAGAGGTGGCGATGGACCTGTTGTTAAAAGAGGTGGAGACGAGGACGGGTGTCTGTGTCAGCAAGCGACGCGCGGGCAGAGTAATATTGTGTTGATGGAATCATCCAGAGTCGCGACCAAAGCTAAACGGTGACGCGTTGGCCTTGTTTGCCACCCTTATCTCATCCGTTGGATCGTCATTAGCGGAATCAGATTTTTAATTGCCCGTCGGCGATTGGGCTTACTCAGCGGAAGGCAGCCGGAGCGCGGAACACCTGCGGTGCTTTGGATGACAAAGTGGGATGCATCGACCAAGTAGACGAACGTCTACCCGATGAAGAACTACTAGCGGGTGACGGCCATGGCTCCCGGGTAACAGCCATGGCTCCCGGGTAACGGCCATGGCTCCCGGGTACTCCACGATCTAGTCGTTTGATCTCGTGAACTGTATTGATTATTGATCGGGTACGCCTGGCAGCTGGCAGGAGCAGAATTCGGCTCATCCCTCGTGACATAGTGGTACGTCGCAGTTCTGGGTCAGTGGGCTCGAAGCACGCAGCTGCATGAGGCCCTGGTGAAGAAGGCGGAGGAGCATCTTCTCCGACGAGTTCTCGCCAGTCTTGGTGCATTGTGTACTTGACCCTTCGCAACTGGCTCAGTTGATTGTTGGCGGCGACCACCTGGGGTTAACGGTCCGCCACGCCACTCGTGGCCCTCCGCCAGTGCTCGTCGGCGTTCATGCACTTCTTCGTGGACATGCGCTCAGCATCGGGCTAGTCCGTGACTCTCTCCGCGCCCTAGTTGATGACCCGCATGATCTCCAACTTGGTCCCTCCAGCACTTGCGGGCCTGGTACCCGGTGAGCGTCCCGTCGACAACGCCCCGCTCGGCAACACACTCGAGATGGAACAGGACAAGGTCGAGCTTCTGGAACCGTATCTGCAGCGTCTGGTTGTCCACGGCGAGGGAGTCGAGCTGCAACAGCCGATGATCTTCAGAAACCACCCTCCTGGGTGAGCGCCAGCAGATGTGGATGATGTCGAAGACGTCGGGCACGGCGAGCTCGCGTACCTCGACTAGACGTTCCAGGCCATGGAAGAGGTTCTAGTTCGCGAGGTAGAGGACCTAGACCGTGATGTCCGGTGCAGTATTGGTCGATGGCGTGAAGCGCTCTGATGTCGCGGTTGGACCCAACCTTCTCCTGGCGGAACCGGATTTCAAGCGTGAGCGCGAGCCAGCAGCCAGTGGTGCAAGCATCCAGGGGTGCGCCAGATGTCGATGGGGTGTGAGTCGGAGAGGATGGCAAGGTGACGATGAATGGAGTTGAGCAACAGATGAGTAGTGGGCCAGCGGGCATGTGCTGGAAGTGGACAAGTGGAGGTGGGACAAGTGGAGGTGGAGGTCAGCGAATTTGGTTCCGTGTGTGGCGTTTTTCACTCCTCCAAACTTTCCACTCGACATCCAGTGTCAAACCCAGCGATGGCGCGGCGTTCGGGATAAAGTGCTGGTGATGGCGATGCGCAAGCCGCACTACGCAAGCTGCACGACTGTTAGTGGGATGGACGGAGCAAGCTACTTCACTACCTGCAGCACAAAGGAAGGTATTATAGCCGTCAACGGTGCATAGCCGAGAGGCCTATCTGAGAGAGCTAAGGAAATGTGAGGGCACAAGACGAAGCAAAGGGAGTTTACTTCTTCTTGTTGGCCTTCTCGGCAGACTTGGTGGTCTTGCCGCCCTTGCCGTCGGTCTTCTCGACGGACTTGATGACACCAACCGCAACAGTCTGGCGCATGTCACGGACGGCGAAGCGGCCGAGAGGGGGGTACTCCTGGTACGACTCGACACAGATGGGCTTCTGCGAGACGAGCTTGACGATGGCGGCGTCACCCGACTTGATGAACTTGGGGTTGGCCTCCATGACCTTACCGGTACGGCGGTCGATCTTCTCAATGAGGGTGTCGAACTTGCACGCGATGTGGGCGGTGTGGCAGTCGAGGACGGGGGTGTAGCCCGCGCCGATCTGGCCGGGGTGGTTGAGGACGATGACCTGGGCGTTGAACGAAGCGGCCTCCTTGGCGGGGTCGTTCTTCGAGTCCGAGCAGACGTTGCCGCGGCGGATGTCCTTGATCGAGACGTTCTTGACGTTGAAGCCGACGTTGTCTCCGGGGAGACCCTCGGGGATCTGCTCGTGGTGCATCTCAACGGACTTGACCTCGGTGGTGACGTTGGTGGGGGCGAAGGTGACGACCATGCCGGCCTTGATGACACCGGTCTCGACACGGCCGACGGGGACTGTGCCGATACCGCCGATCTTGTAGACGTCCTGGAGGGGGAGACGGAGGGGGCGGTCGGTGGGGCGGGTAGGGGGGTCGATGGCGTCGATGGCCTCGAGGAGGGTCTTGCCCTTGGCCGAGCCGGCCTTGGTCTCCTTCTCCCATCCCTTGTACCAGGGCATGTTGGTGGTGGCCTCGATCATGTTGTCACCGTGCCAGCCCGAGATGGGGACGAAGGGAACCGACTTGGGGTTGTAGCCGACCTTCTTGATGAAGGTCGAGGCCTCCTTGACGATCTCGTTGAAGCGGTCCTCCGACCACTTGCAGGTGTCCATCTTGTTGCAGGCAATGATGAGCTGGCGGACACCGAGGGTGAAGGCGAGGAGGGCGTGCTCGCGGGTCTGGCCGTCCTTCGAGATACCGGCCTCGAACTCGCCGACACCGGTGGCGATGATGAGAATGGCGCAGTCGGCCTGCGAGGTACCCTGGGAGTCAGCGAGAGCTCGAGCAGGGGAGATGTTGTTGTGGGGTGGAGGTGCGAAAAGTGGAGGTGGAGGTGGAGGCAAATGTGGCGCCACACAACCTCCACCAAATATGCCAAATATGCCCTCGCCAGCAAACTTTCACCCCAGTGGGGGAAAGACTGCCGCCGAGTGCATCCACAGAACGCAGAACTCCTTCCCAGACGGGGAAAACTCACGGTGATCATGTTCTTGATGAAGTCACGGTGGCCCGGGGCGTCAATGACGGTGACCTGGTACTTGGGGGTCTCGAACTTCCAGAGGGCGATGTCGATGGTGATACCACGCTCACGCTCGGCCTTGAGCTTGTCAAGAACCCAGGCGTACTTGAACGAGCCCTTGCCGAGCTCAGCAGCCTCCTTCTCGAACTTCTCGATGGTACGCTTGTCGATACCGCCGCACTTGTAGATAAGGTGGCCGGTGGCTGAGCTATTAGCACATTGTCTCGCGCATCAAGTCAAGGTTGTACTCACTGGTCGACTTGCCGGAGTCGACGTGGCTGGGATAGGTCAGTAAATGCTTCACGCAGCGTGACGAAGTACTCACCCGATAACGACGACGTTGATGTGAAGCTTGTCCTTGCCCATTTTGAATAGGTTTTTTCTGGAGGGTCAGCGTCAGACCTGGGGAGTGGATCGGCGGTGGCGGTCACAGCACAGGCAGACAGTTTGGAATCGACGCGAGGGCGGAGAGGGGAGTGGACCGGTGGACGAAAAGTGGGAGGTAGAAGTGGGAGGTAGAAGGCGGGTCGAAGCAAATTCGACTCTGCTTTCCACCCACCCCCATCTCTCCTCCCCCTTGACGCTTCGCTGCACCGTCTGCGTCCCAGAGCCGACACCACATCAAGCGCACGAGGGCTCGAGTGCCCTCCAGCGTGGTTGAAGTGGGTGGCCAATGTCGACGTGGAGGAGGGATAGGGGCGATGGCGACGGCGATGCCGATGGGGGGATAGCTGTCGACGATGGCGAGGAGCTCGCCGCGCGTGTTCTGCCCGCTGCCTGTGCTGCTTGGCCACCACCGGCCTTGCACTTGCTGCGACTCACTGTTTTTGGAGAGAGAGAGGGTGGGAGTGAAGAGAGAAAGCGGATCGCACGCGGATTTTACAGTGCGCTGGCACTGGAGCTCGCCCCTCTAGCAGACCCTGAATTGGCTTTGTCTACTCACACCCAGGCGCGGGATTATGGAGTTATATCGAGTGGCATGGTCATAACGCCGTCAGACACGGCCCCGTGTGGCAGCAACGAGCAAAATCTGCTCACCGTACGGTGGAGATTCTTTATCTTCTATTTGATCCTCCCAGATAAGCATGGCAGAATTCTGGGTTGAGCCAGGGCGCAAAGTGTGTGTGTGCGGTGGCTTGGGTGCCCGAGCGGTATTGGGCGGACCCTGCCGAGGGGCCAAAGGGGCGCAAGGGGCTTGACCCACACCCGGCCACACCGCCCAGCCCCACCCATCCACCCAAAATTTTCCTGGGTGAGTACTCACTCTGAGCCCATTCACCCACCCATCCTCTCCCCATGCCCCCACGCCCCACGCCAACATGCCGCAACCATGCATCCGCATCCACTGCCCATCACCGCCCCCCAGGTCCCCAGACCTGCCTCCACTTCAGTTGCCACCCAGCGGCAACAAGTGCTTGGCACATGTCTCAGAGCGCGTTCCAACTCATTCTCCGACCTGCACCCACGCTGTTGTCGCTAATGCTTCTCAGTATCAATGCGTCGCTCTTGTCAGCCCCACGCCCCCGCGTGCTATAGTAGTGCGCCAACTCCCCACCAGCCTCCCTCCACATCTCGTCTGACCACTTCCGGGGCGGGACTGGTCGTCAGATCCTGCCCGTGCTCCCCCATCCCCTGGCACGCGCCAATGGCGTCTACCTGATCACACTCGCACCGGCCCTCCTCCCGGATCCGTCATGACTCTCGCACCGCCGAGAATCACAGGAACGGTCCATACCAATCCTAGTGCCTGGGCCTGGCTGTACCCTCGAGCCTCGAGCTGGCCGTTCATGCAGCGGCCGCCGCCAAATTTTCGAGTGTTGCCACCCTGATGCTTCTGGCAGCAGCGTGAGGATGCTTGCACTGACGCGTCGATGCCATCGCCCGGGCCCTAGCCTGTCACACGCTCGCCGCCCATCCCTACGCTCAGACCATGCTAGTCCACCCCATCGCGTTCACAGACCATCCCACGACCGCCATACAATGCCGATGCATCATTGTGCTGCTCCATACCATGCCCAACGTCACACTCTGCTATGACGTAGGGGGCACGATCATTACCGCAAACCTTGCCCGCCCTCCCTTCATTAAACGCCGGGCGGTGTCTCCCCTGCTCTCGAGCGCACAAGGGGCGCTGTAGCTTGATGCACTTCCCCGTGAGGAGCGGGGAGGCGTTCCAGATCAGAACATGAGCCCCCACATCTTCCGTCTGGCCGCTAATAGCCGATGGCCAGGGGTGGCCCCAGTGCCGTTGTCACCGTTCCATGCCAAGGGCAGCGCGCAGCTCCGTTCCGTCTCGGAGGATCGGCGGATAATGTTGCTTCCTTATCTGAGCCCATCTCTAAAGGCACGGGAAGCAAGCTTAATCAGGTGCGAGTGGCACATTGCATTGTGGCGGATCGACAGAGGGCGCAAGGGGAAACCAATCCCAATGGGTGCGTTTCACTCACAAGGGCGCAGTCACCTTTGGGTCATGGGGGGTCATGCTTATCAGTGGGGATCCCCACAACCACAGAACACCGAGCTGCGGGATCTTCGGAACACTTGGAACCCTCTAAGCCCGCCTTCCCTCGCTGACCTCGCTCACCTTCCTCCTCACTTCCTCTCTAGGCCCATGCCACTCTGCGAGGTCATCACGCTCCATACTCACAGCCTAGAGTCACCTTCTGGGACCTGTGGTCGCTCTTCCGCCTTTACTGCCCGCAAGAGACGGACACTTCGTCCTCAACCAGGGCTGCGTTCCTTCGGGGCAGCATGTCGATCCCACTCGCTCCAGCGACGGTACCATGTTCACTAGCAATGTGGACAGCGTTACGCGGGCCGCGTCATGCAGATCGGATGATGAGGGTGGTTGTGTGTGTGGGATGCACCTTCCTTTCCCACGGTGACGACGCCCCCTTCGGCGGTGACACTGGATCGAGCATAAAGAGGGCGGCTTCTCTCGACACGTCCTCTTCATCGATCTCTCTTCTTCCTTCCTCCCACCACTCTTCTCATCTCCCCGCCTGCTCTCCTGTATACCTCATCCCCAACTACCGTCACGTTCTTTATCAACCGTCATTACTCGGCCCTCCTGTCTCGTGAGTCTGCTTTCCGTCCATCACCGCCTTCCCCTTTTGCGCCCTTACCACTCGTATCCCCCCATCTTCCCTCCCTCATCTGCGTCCACTTGTGCCCCCACCCGCGGGGGATGTGCGGGGGACTCCCGTGACTCGCTTGGCGGGGTGTGGCCAACAGCGGACCCCGAGCCGCGCGAGCCACTCGGTGGTGCCCTTCCTTGCTACCGCACCATCCTCGGCATGATCACCTGAGCAATCCTCACCACCCTCTCAGCCCTGTCGCCAAGTGCTAACGTCTCATCAGCGCTCATCGCCCGGACTCCCTTCCTCCTCCAGCGGGTGCGGCCGCTGCGACCCGTACCACACAGGGCAAGATCTGGAGGTCCTGCACGACTTCTTACCAGAGGTGTCGGGTTGCAACCTGCAGTGAGTGACATGTCCCTTCTTCTCCTTGTCTCAGCCCTCATGCTGCATGCTGACAACGCGAGATCGACTCCTGACCCTCGCATACCTCTCATGACACATCATCACCACCGTCTGCAGCGGTTTTAGCTTCTCACAGCTACAAGTCGCATACACACCAACACCAACCAGCCCACCAACAACACGCCGCCTGTGGCAAACCACGGCCCTCGAGGCCGGAACCACCAATTACCAACAGACACCACGTCGTCGGCAACAGCTCTCGCTAGCGCCTCGGCCCTCTCTTGCGAGCAGGCGATCCAAGCAACCAGTCTTCTCGTCGTCCAACTCTAACTCCACCGCGTCGAAGGCGACGGCTCTGGCCAACACCTCGACACCACGCCCAGGGGCCGATTTCAGCAATCTACCGCCTGCAGCACCACCTTCCCAGCCCACCACGGTGATGGCAATAGATCTCGCTAGCACCTCGCCTCCTTCCCGCTACCAGCGGTGTCACAGAGCAAACTGCTTGCAAAATCCCGACAAACCTCACACCACACATCTCGGGCGCGGCTGTGAGTGCGAACACTCCTTACCTGGTCGCCACTGACAGCGACAGAAGAGCCGGACGAGATAACTGCCTACCCAGCCCTCATTGTATTCAAAAGCTTCGTGTCGCGTGAGTCTGTAACAGAGCCAGGCTGAGTCGGTACTGACTGTAGCCACGTCTGCATCCAACAAATACATCCGGCCCATCCACTACCGTCCATTGAATCACTGTGACTCCATCAACAAGTGAGTTTGTGTCGGTTGCTAAGTTAACTGTCTAGCCAGGACATGCTCAACCTCATCTGAGGGTGAGAGTCTGTCATTTCGCCACCACCGAAGCCTGCACCCGGTGTAGCTCGGAGGGCGTGTCCTGGGGAGTCCACCGGTGGCGCAGACTCTCACCCTCAGCCAGTCGACGTCGGCGGGCGTCGTGAGGTAGCTGGTTTATGAGCTAGCTACCGGTGCTGGGAACCAGTGGAAGCTCCCCTTCAGTGGACGCCGGCGGGCGGCTTTCGGTGCCATTCATGAGTGCCGCACTGAACACCTGCATCAGCGGGTGGGACAGTGAGTGGGTTTCTGTGCTCGCCATTGACTCTCGCAGAAGCAATCTAGGTGCTGCCGCGATGTCGCCCTCCCTCACTCGCCCAGTCATCTACGTACGCGAAATCCAGGTGGTGAGGGAACGCACACCTGGCCTCCATAGTCCACAGTAGCGGGATGCATGTGGTCTCCCGTGACTTGACAACAGCACAGCGGCAACTGACTCTCAGGCGTGGTGACGGCCGAGCTGCAGATCTGCGGAATTGACCTGTAGCTTCCCTCGCTACCCACCCCCACCACCACATCATTCTTCTGATCAGCTCCCGCGTTCCTCATGTTGTGTATCTTGGGCTCAGCTTTCGGAGCCCGCGGGGCGCTCGCGAACGCGCGCCGCCGGCGCCGCATGAAGGCCACAGGCACGTCCTCTCAGACGCTTTAGCTCAGTGGGAGAGCGAGCGAGTGAAGCGCGCAGCGCCCAGTTCGTTCGGTCGTGTGTTCAATCCACACAAGCGTCAGAAATCGGATCGTCCCGAAGTGGCGGATCTTTTTCGGTGGTTTTAGCTCTTTTAAGGCCTGGTGGTCTGCTGTCCACAGAGGACACAAACCGTCCGTTCCCACACTCGTTGAGGGCTGCGAAGGGTCATACGAAGCTGTGACATATCGGAGACCCACATCACAACCTAGCGCGGTACAAGGGAGACGCGTGTGGTGGCGGCCCGTGAGCGGCTTGTACATCACCCGCTCCAAACTATCCGAAAGGACGGCCAGCACCTCGAGGGCGGCCTCCGATGCCGCGTAGGCAGTGTTCCGCGCTTCACGCGCCGAGCGGAGGTTCTCGCGCGCCGCGGCGAGGGCCTTCTCCTTGATGAGAGGCGGCAGAGTCGGGATCGGCGTAGCCGCGGAGAAGAGAGGAGGGGGCGCAAAGTCCAGCTGCTGGGCTTTGAGCGGGGACCCAGGGAAGAAGCCCCAGCCCGGGGGGCCGATGGGAGGACCCTGGCGCTTGTCTCCGAACGTGTCGGACGGCTCGGGCGGCGTGGGCTTCTCGGAGGTTTGAAGGGGTCAGGCTTGGCTGGACCGTCGCGCTTGTCTCCGTGCTTGGCAGAGGGAGCGGGGGCAGTGGACTTCTCCGCGGGCTCGGGGGTTGACATCGATGGAGTGAGGTTTCGTTGCTGATTGCACCACCGGGCGGGTTCGATTGGTGGCAAGAGGGCGGCGGGTGGACGGGGAGGTGGAGAGGAGCAGATCAAAGAGGAAGCTGATACTGGCGGACGTTGCATCCCGATCCGCCGTTCTTTGTCTGTGCTCCCAACGCGTGTTCCAAAGGACCGCCCCAAAGGAACCGACTCGCAGTCGCAAGCACAACGCCACGCCACGCTCTTGGGGCTGAACAAGCTCTGCTTGTGAACACGGGTGTCCGAGCACGCCCTGCAGCTTCCTGTCGTCTCAGACGAGGGGGGCAAGCATCGGTTGAAGTGGCGATGTGGCGCTGCGGGTTGAATGTGAACTCACTCGACTCGTTCTCGGCGCCGAGCATCGGCCGGCCCCGCTCTATCGCCGACGCCGACGCCGAACAGCAGACGCTTTAGCTCAGTGGGAGAGCGAGCGAGTGAAGCGCAAGTCGCCCAATTCGTTCGGTCGTGTGTTCAATCCACACAAGCGTCATTGCCGTGTTCGGTTCGATCCGAGAGCGCTATCATGGCGCGACCCTTTTTGAGGTGGGGCGAGAGTGGCGACTCGGGAGCAAGGACGGTCGGCTCATCTGGGCTTCGTCGCATCGCTCTACTCACTACCTACGCTTTGTGTCTTTCATAGATCTACTGTACACTCGTTGGCCCTCGTACACCTTACACCTTGAGCTCTGCCATGAGCTTGTTGAGCTCGTCGACCGCCGCCATGTGCTCGGCCATGGCGGCCTTGCTGGCCTCACTGGTCGACTTTACGCGGGCGACAGCGGCAGAGATGGACGCAGTGTGCGTCGGCGCCTCGACCAGCCGCGTGACAGCGGACTGGCTCTCGGCTGGAGGGCTGGTCGGAGGGGTCTTGCGGGAAGTCCCGGAGGACTCGAATGCGATCGCGATGGGCTCCGTCTGACGGAGGTGGGGCTTGGCCTCGTCGACCTTGGGCTTGACGATGTTGAGATTGGGCGAGATGACATGGAACTTGACCCAGTCGTCGATGGTGCCGATGCGGCTGCCGGTCTGGACCTCGTTGTTATAATAGCGGTGGTTGATCCCAGCGTAGAGGCCAGGGTGCATGCGGTGCTGGGTGTCGAGCTTGACGGTTGGTGTGTTGCGCTCGCGCATGAGGCGGTTGTACAGCGAGGGCAGCACGGGGCCGTCGTACAGCTCGTCGATTTCTCCCGAGTCTAGCATAGGGATGGGGTTCATGCCCATGCGGTGGTCGCCAAACATGACGACGCGAGCAGCGGAGCTGAGGGCAGCACTGGCGGACGTCTCAGTACCCGTCGACGAGTCGTCGACGAGCAGGAGCGAGAAGGGGCCATTCTGTTGGAGGATGGCGTCGTTGACGCTGTCGAGGGGCGTGCACACGACTGCGGCATGGCGGATGACGACACCCTTGAGCGTGTCACGGTCGGCGTTCTGGAGGCGCTCGCGCTCGACATCGGGCAGCTGGATCTTGGTGGCCCCCTGCGAGCCCGTGAACATGGGCTGGGCCCAGTGCGGGGGCGGGCTCTTGGGCTTGGTGTCGTGCTTAACCGCGACGCCCTCGGGGAGCGTGGCGACACGAGCAGCGAGGTCGCTGGCGAGCGTGTCGAGCTCAAGGTGGAGCGTGGCGCTCTCGAGGCCAACCCAGTTCCACTTCGGGTCATTGACGCGGTAGCGCACCACGGGGTCGTAGAGGCCGGTGCGAGGCATCATCTTGTGAAGGTACCCGCAGATCATGGCCGCCACGCAGGGGTTGGGGGCGGCGACGAGGACCGGCGTGCCCGGGTACTTGCGGAACCACTCAACGGCTGTGACGAGGATGGTGAGGGTCTTGCCGGTAGCGGCAGGCCTGTACGTCAGTCATGGACGAGGGAGCAAGGAGGAGGGGACTCACCCGTCAACCAGGAGAAGGCCGCTCTCCATGCCAAGAATCTTGTCGGCGGCGGAGGCCTGGGCGTGGTCGAGCTCATACTCGGTGCTGAGACGCTGTATGTTGGACACCATGGTGCGGCTGGGGTCAGTGGCAGCCAGAGTGGCTTCGACTCACGCCGAGTGCAGTTCAGGGAGTGGGGGAGAAGCGGAGTGGGGGAGGAGAGAAATGATGGAGTAAGGTGAAGTGAGCAGAAGCGAGTTGGGTGTGGGTCTGACCTTTGTCTGGGGCACTGCTAATCATTCGCCCCTTCCTCGCGCCCCGTCCCTCGGGCACCGGTCAGCGAGAAGATCGCCGTGACCGTGAGAGGACAATACAGCTGCCTCGCCCGAAACACGTGTTTATGTGCGACGGCGTGAGCGAGGTGCGAGTGCTAACGCCCCACATCGCGTATATCGACAGGCCCCCCCGCCCGCCACCTCGAGGGAGGGGGAGGCCGCGCAGCCGAGCGCCAGCGGCATGTGGTGGATGATCACCCCTCTGGACTTCCACTCCCCGTTCCGATGAGATGATTTGCCGCAACACATCGCGCCCTCGCCCCCATCGACTGTCCGGAAGCCAGTCTGCACTGGGCGCTCAGGCGATGAGTTGAGGCCTTCCTCGTCGGTCTCTACAAAGGCTCTTGACCCGCAAAGGTACTCCCAGAGCGGCCTAGAGTGAAACGGTTAGGGCATTCAGTGATGGGTGAGTGGAGGCTGATCGAACGCGCCGGTGAAGATAATCGTGTTTGGGCGAGCCCTAGGCGGCCTGCCGGGCTGCCAAGGTCCATAGCGTTCTGCTCGAACGGTTGATGTGAGTGATCTGACTCCTGAGGAGCTGAGGAGAGTGGGCGAACGTAACATCGCATGTTGATGTTGCCAGCCGTTCTGGTAGTTGTCACATTACTAAACCCAAATTGAGTGTTTGGAAACGTATTGTATTTGATTTGTCAGCGTGGGGCAGAAAAGGTACTGTATACAGGGTGAAATGGAATGTGCCGGTCTAAGCCAGAATTAACCATTGAGTACCACGTGCGCTCGGATCCGAGAGGCGATCACAGGCTGATCGACAAGCATCCACCCCGGGTCACAACTCGAACTCGACTTATCTTCGACATCGGTCAACTCTCTCTCTCTCTCTCTCTCTCCCCTACTACACCTCTACTTAATCTCTCTCAACCACATCGCTTCTCTCTTCATCCTCTTCCACATCGCCTTTGGCATCCTTCATCGGGCCTTGTCCCACCCCTCTCCTTTACCTGCCCACCCCATCCCCTAATTTTCTCCCGGGGAAGGCGACTCCAACTCCCGTTCGCCACCCCCTCCAGCCCCTCGCTCTGTCTACCTGCCAAACAGCGTCCATCGCCGCCCAGATCATGGCCGATACCGCTCCGGTGACAGCAGCTTCATCTCTTCCCCAACCAGGTGACGGCGCATATCTTGCCCGCACCACCCCGCAGCCAGGCGACGGCGCGTACTTAACGCAACGTCCGAACGGCGGTCCTTCCCGCAACCCTAGAAACAACGGGCGCGGACGCGGACGCAAGCCTGGCAACGCGGCACACGGCTCGGCTTCGGCCTCTGAGCCCCCGACGGCGCAGCTCGGTGCGATCGCACTCGACCCATCGCCCAACCACGGCTCTCGGAACGCCCGAGGGAAGGGTCGTAACAATGGCCCACGCCCCAACGGGGCGTCCGACGGCCACCACGGCGGCCGCAACAAGTCCCGGCAGCAACGGGGCGAGCTCGCGAACGGGGACACTACCCCTTCGGGCAGCGGCCCAAGCACGCCACTGAACCCCGCGGCGAGCGTGTTCACCCCCGACGAGGGTGGCCCCAGCCGCCCCAGCTCGCGCGCGTCGCAGTCCAGGAGCAGACAGCGCAAGCCCAAGACGGAGACGGACGGTGCTGCGGCGCCCAAGCCCGTCTCGAGCCGCCGCGCTGCATTCGAGCGCGGCTCCAAGCTCACCACCGGTGACGCCCCACCGAAAAAGGAGAAGACTGTGCGGAAGGCGGTCGACCATCCTGAGCCGCTCGGCCCGGAGCCCGACGACCTCAACTCGCGCCTCACGCGCGGCCTGCGCGGCAAGCCGTTCATCGAGTGCCCGATCTGCTTCAACCCCATCTTCTCGCAGCAGCAGACATGGTCGTGTCTGCCGCCCCACTCGCCGCCCGAGTACCCCAAGACCCTCGAGGAGAACGAGCGGCCGGCTTTTGCAGCGGCCCACTATACCGCCTGCTACACCCCCTTCCACATCAACTGCATCCGCGACTGGGCCTCCCGCAGCCTCCATGACGACGCCGAGCGGCTTCGCATGGCTGAGAGCAAGGACGACCCCTCGTGGCGCTGCCCAGGATGCCAGAAGCATCGTACCCTCAAGATCGGGGGCTACAGGTGCTTCTGCGGCCGCCTTGCCAACCCGCCCAACACCCCTAGCGCGCCGCACTCGTGTAACGACGCTTGTGCACGCCCGCGACCGAACTGCAGCCACCCGTGTCCTCTCAACTGTCACCCAGGCCCCTGCCCACCTTGCCAGGTCGCTCTGGTTGTTCGCTGCCCGTCACACGCCTCGCCTCTCACTGTCAAGTGCTCGACGGCCTCTACCAACGACGCGGCGCTCACGCCTGTCTGCGACGAGATCTGCGATCGCGAACTCCCATGTGGCAAGCACAGCTGCGGCAGACTCTGCCACTTCGGCTCGTGCGGTGACTGTGGCGAGGTCGAGACCGTCCGATGCTACTGCGGCGAGGAGGAGAAGGTCGCGCCGTGCGGCTGGAATAAGAAGGAGAGCAAGGTGTGCAGCGACGCCAACAACACTTGGGAGGGACGCTTCGCGTGCGACCGCATCTGTCGCAAGAAGTACGAGTGCGGCATCCATGAGTGCTTGGAGAAGTGCCACCCGCACCCGGCCAGCCTCATCCCGTGCCCGACCTCACCAAGCGTCATCACGACCTGCCCTTGCGGTGCGACTCCCCTCAAGCTGCTCCCCGGCTATCCACGACCCGACTGCGAGGCGCCAATCCCGACATGCGGAGAGGCGTGCCCCAAGTCCCGCCCCTGTGGGCACGCATGTCCACTCAAGTGCCACAGCGGCGAGTGCCCGCCTTGCCACGAGCAGGTGTACCGCCCCTGCCGCTGCGGCGAGAACACGCTCCTCCTCGACTGTGACGAGGTTAGAGAGCGACAGCAGGCCGGCGAGACCGAGTTCCTCTGCGAGCGCGTGTGCAAGGCTCTCCGAAACTGCGGCCGCCACGAGTGTGGCCGCATCTGCTGCCCACTGTCCTACAAGGCCAAGCGCAAGGGCCGCCGTGCGCTCGACTTCGACATTGACAATGACGACCTCCACCAGTGCCCTCTGGTGTGCGGCAAGCTTCTTAGCTGCGGCATCCACACTTGCCCCAAGCCAGACCACAAGGGCGCCTGCGGCCGCTGTCTGCAGGCCTCGTACGACGAGCTCATCTGCAACTGCGGCCACACCGTCGTCTACCCGCCGGTCGCGTGCGGTACCAAGGTCAACTGTGTGTTCCCTTGCGCCCGCCCCGACCCGCCCTGTGGCCACCCGAAGACTCCTCACAACTGCCACGAGGAGCCCGACTGCCCGCCCTGTCCGTTCCTCACCTCCAAGCCCTGCGCTTGCGGAAAGGATCCTGCAGTCAAGAACGTCCGCTGCTCGCAGTCGCAAGACCGTGTCTCCTGCGGCCAAGTGTGTGGCAAGCTCCTCGGCTGTGGGTACCACCGCTGTGAGAAGACGTGCCACCCCGGCGACTGCGAGTCCTGCACGCAGACATGCAACAAGCCCAAGCGGATCTGCAAGCACGCGTGCACTCACGCCTGCCACGCGCCCGCCAAGTGCCCCGAGAACGAGCCCTGCCCGACCATCGTGACTCAGACCTGCTCGTGTGGCAACCTCGTCACGCGCACCACCTGCGGCGCGAGCACGTCGAGCCCCTCGAGCCGCGAGACGGTGCAGCTCAAGTGCAATGCCGACTGCATGATGCGCCAGCGCAATGCGCGGTTGGCCGACGCGCTCGGCATCAGGCAGCCGGTCGACCGCACCCTCACCGAGTGGCCAGCTGAGCTGCGGTCGTTCGCGGCCGCCAACCTCGCGTTCGTCAAGACGGTCGAGAACACGTTCCGCGACTTCATCAACGGCACGCGCCAGACCGTCATCCTTCCACACATGCCGCCGGCCAAGCGCACCTTTGTCATGTCCATGGCCGACGTCTACCGCCTCGGCCGCGAGCTGATTGACGCTGAGCCAAACCGCTCGGTGCAGATCCGCCGTCGCGTCGACACGCGCCTGCCCAACCCCCTCCTCTCGGTGGCTGTTCAGCCGCCGCCGTCCAAGCTCGGCGGTCTGGGTAACCTCCGCGCGGCCCCGTCGAGCGTGTGGGGTGCTTCGCGGAGCGGGACGGCCTCTCCTTCAACCGCTGCGTCGGCCGCGAAGGCCAACACGCCCACCGCTAGCGGGCCGTCCTCGCGCGTACCATCCCCCGGCGCAGAGCAGGCCCGCCCAACCCCTCCCGAGCCTCCTCGTGCGCACGTCCCCGTCACCCACACGCACGTCCCCGTGCAGACCGTCGGGGTCGTCGGTGACACTGACTGGGACCAGAGCGGTGATGAGGCGGACTAAGCTCCTTTCGCCTCAAGGCGGAAAGGCGCCAGGAGTCACCTCTCGGTGTCAATACTCGACAACGTAGATTCTTATAGCAATACGTCCATCATGCCACACTCCATGTCACATGCTGCATATATCGTACAGTTGAGTCGAAGCGAGAGGAACGGCGCACCATATCTAGTCGTCGTACCTCCCGCCTTCGTCTTGTTGTCAGCTGCCACCCCGGACGCTCCGCTGCAGTTACTCACCGTCGCCCCCCTCGCCGCCCGAGTCGTCGTCCCCTTCTCCGTTGTCGAAATAGTTGTGGTCGTAGTCCTGGTGGTCCTCCTCGTCCTCGTCGTCAAAGTCAAAGTCCTCCTCGTCCTCCTCGTTGTCGCTGGGCTCGCCGTCGCCCTCGTCGTCGTCCTCGTCCAACACGCGCTTGCGGCGGTTCGCGCGCGCTATAGCCCGCGCCTTCTTCTCCGCCCCCGTGTTGCCCTCAAAGTACTCGGTCCACAGCGCGGGCGGCAGCAGGTCGCGGCTGAGGTGCAGCACGTCGGGGTCGAGGCGCGCGTTCCCGCCCGCCGGAGTCGCCCCCGGGCGGCGGTAGCGGTCCGAGTACGACTCGATTTCTGGCGTCAGCCCCCGCCCATTCTGCGACTCACCGATGCCGACGACCTTGCGCTCGCTCTCGAGGCGCCACGGCGCGCCGTGCCGCGCGCCGCTCGCGTCCTCGAGGCCCTCGGCGAGGTCGCGCAGCAGCGCGTTCGTGTGGAAGATGACGCGCTCCTCGAGGCCCGTGGG
>JAMALN010000163.1:0-53612 GCA_023630115.1 Cutaneotrichosporon sp. PK4640
GACGGCGTGCCCGGGCCGATGGAGCGCGAGCGCTCTAACGTGTTGCTCGTGAAGGAGAAGCCGTGTTGTGTTGGCGTTGTGGGGGTCGGGGATTGCGGGGATGTAACGCCACCGAGGCCGCCGAGGCCGCTGAGGCCGTAAATCGAGTGCGGGCGGGGGGACGGTTGCGGCGACGTCGGCGGGTACTGGTTGGGGGATAAGGTAGTCGTGCGCATGGCGAGCAAGGGCGATCCAGCGCCAGTGATGATGAGATGAGACAAGAACCAAGGATGATGTGGAGAGTGCGAGTGTGTCGAGGGAAGGTGGTTGCCGTGTGTTGTGGTCTTGTTGCGAGGGTGGAGACGGGACCAAATATCCCACTCCAGAACCCAGGGTATCATGACTCCCTCAGGGACTCTAATGCAGTCATTACCCTCAAACAAATCACACGCGACACTGCCTTTACTAATTTTGATCCCGCTAATGTGGTCTGAATCAGCGACCTCATTTCCTTATCGCTCGAGATCTCGAGATCTTACACAAACATTGTGGCGATGGCGTATGGGCGTCTGAGAAATACACTGGATGATACTCTTGGTGGCATGCTGACGTGGAGAGGTTGGAGGCATCATCGTTCATCGTCTGGAGCGCGAGGGACATGCTAACCGTCGGGAGTTGGAAAGCATCGTTCACAACTTGCGCCATCCCCGCTCCAGCGGGCACGCCTGCTGCCCGTCAATTGCGACTCGACCTCGTCATCACGACCCCTCCCGACCCCTCACACCCGTAGGAAAACAGGATGCATTAGCATACGAACGAAACGCTATCAACTCTTTCTACTGATTAGATCCACGGCGGTATCTCTCCACAGCCTAGTGCTCGTGCTTCTTGCCCGACAACGCGGCCTTGAGCTGCGCGTTAGCGCCATCTAAAGAGCCCACTCACCCTGGCAAAGAACCCCTTCTTCTTGCGCGACCCGGTCGAGTGAGCCGTGTGTGTGCTGTGCGCGCCCGGCGTCGCGTGCTCGCCCACCTGCCCCGTCTTGGAGGGCGTGGCGGGCGCGACCGTCGTGCCCGTCATGCGGGACGGCGTCGTCGGCCTGTCGCGGAGAGTAGACCCGGCCGTGAGGGTCGAGCCGAGGCCCGAGGTCGCGGGGCCCGAGGTGCTCAGGCCCGTGGCGGAGTCCATCGTCTTCTGCGCGAAGGAGGTCGCGTCCGCGCCCGCCGTCTTGCCCGAGTCCACGGCGCCGGTCGCGGCGTTGCGGCCATCCCCGAGGGCACCCGTCACGCCTGCGGCGCCGGCGCCGAGCGCGCCCGTCGCGCCCGCACGCCCAGAGTCGAGCGCACCGGTGCCGGCCGTCTGGGCCTGGTTGAAGGCGCCCGTGGCGGCTGTCTGGCCCTGCGCGAGCGCGCCAGTCGCCGATCCCGGGTCGGGGTGAGTGGAGAGGTACTGCTCCACCTTGGACGAGTATGGCCCGTGAGCGTGCCCCGTGACACCCGAGACGGCGCCCGTCGCGCTGTCGCGTGCAGAGCCAAGCGCACCAGTGACGCCAGTGCGGCCCTGGTCGAGAGCGCCCGTGACACCCGCGCGGCCCTGGTCAAGAGCGCCAGTGGCCCCAGTGCGCCCAGAGTCGAGCGCGCCCGTGGCAAAGTTGCGGCCCGAGTCGAGCGCCCCGGTGCCGGCGGCACGGCCCGAGTCGAGGGCACCCGCACCGCCCGACTGGGCGGCGGCGAGGCCCGCAGCGCCGGCGGCAGTCGCGCCCGCAAGGCCGGCAGCGCCAGCCTTGCCGATCGAGCCGCCGGGCAGGCCGGAGCCCTGCGCGGGCGGCTGGCCGGCCGTCCCAGCGGCCGGGACGCCAGAGTCGAGCTTGGCGCGCGCGGCGGCCTGTGCGTTCGCCGCGTCGGCGGGCATCGACTCCGTGTCCATGGACTGCAGGCGCTCGCGGTCCTTCTTCTTGAACATGTTGCCGAAAAGGGACGAGCGTCTGCGCTCCTTGGTCGGCGTCTTGGGCTCGGTCGACGTGCTCGTACCCGACGTCTCCTTCTGGTGGTGGTGGGCCGCGAGGCCCGCGGCACCGGCACCAGCAGCGCCGGCGGCGGCCGTGCCTGCGAGGGCACCGTGGTCCCTCTCGGGGGTCTTGGGCCTGTCCTGGCCGGGGATCTGCTGGAACTGGCCAGTGTCACCCGGAGCGACCCCAGGCCCTGGGTGGATGGGCTGGCTCGAGAGGTTCTGGCCCGCGGCTGGGGCCTGCTGGGAGAGGCGCTCCGGCGTGCCCTGGAGGAAGTTGCCGCTCTTCGCGGCGGTGGGCACGCCCGAGACGAACGCCTCGCGGTTGCTCGCTCTGCGGCCGCCCTTCTCCTCGTCGCGGTCGCCATGGGTGGCGCCGTAAAGCCCGGCCGCGGCGGCTCCAGCAGCGGCAGCGCCGGCGGCGCCATAGCCCGCAGTCTTGCCCCACCCGCTCTCCTTCTCGGTGGGCTCGGGGCCGAGCTGGACGCCCTCGCGGAGCTCGGCGGCGGTCAGACCACCCTGCGAGGGGATCTGGCTGCGGTTGTCGGCGTGGAGCGCCTGGGTCGAGGGAACCGAGGGCTGCGTGCCGCTCAGGCCGGCAGCGGTACCCGCACCAGCACCGAGAGCGCTCTTCTCGAGGACCTGGCGCTGCGAGGCGGGGGGCTCGATGAACGCGCTCCCGTGCGTGCCCTGGCCGGGCTGCATGAACTGCTGCTGCCCCTGCTGACCAGGCTGCATGAACTGCTGGCCCTGCTGGCCAGGCTGCATGAACTGGCCCTGCTGGGTCTGGCCGGGCTGCATGAACTGCTGGCCCTGCTGCTGGTTACGCGCAGCATAGGCACCGGCACCGGCGGCCGCGAGGCCGGCCGCGCCAGCACCCACAGCGAGCGCCGCGGGCGAGACGCCGGAGCGCGAGACGCCGGAGCCGGAGCCCGTGTTCCACTTGGGGTCGTCGAGCAGGTCGCCCGACACGGCCGTGTTGTAGCTGTCCATGCTGCCGCTGATCGAGCGGTTGGGCGTGCCCGCCGCCTGCCCCTCGCGGGGCGGGAACGTCGGGTCCTCGACGGCCTGCACGCGCGTGCCCTCGGGCCCAGACTGGGCGAGGGTGGTGGTGATCTCGCCGCGCGGGTCCTGTTGCGCAATCATGGTCTGCGCGCCTCCAGGGCGCTCGAGCTGCTCAACCGCCGTAGTCGTCATGCCGGCGGGAGTGCGTACCTCGTCCGCCATGAGCGTCTGCGTGCCCTGTGCGCCCTGGATGCGCTCGAGGGCCATGCGCTCGTCGTAGTCGGTGCCGCGGGCGGCGCCGGCAATGGCGGTGGTGTTACCCTCCTGCTCCTGCGCGATCGCGGCGTAGATACGCCGGCCCTGCGCGTCGGTCGTCTCGAACTCCTGTACGTTCCTGTCGCGGCCGAGCTCGCGGCCGATCATTGCGCCGCCCGCGAGAGCGGTGGCGCCGGCGCCGGCGGCCAGCGCAGGCTTGAGGTAGCCCGGGGTGTCGGTCTGCGCCGCGTGCGGCGAAGCGCGGTCCGTCGCGCGCTCAGCGGCCTTGTCGACTGGGATGTGAGTCGCCTGGCCGGGCGAGGCTGTGCGCGCAAAGTCGGTGCTCGAGGTGGGGATGCTCGAGGTGGGAATGCCCGCGGCAGCGGCGCCCGTCGTGCCGGGCGAGCCAGAGATGCCAGCGCCAGGCTGGGTGCCGTAGGCGGCGGCGTCACGCGCAGCATCCTGCGCGCCAGAGGGGATGCGCTGGCCCTGGGCCGCGTGGGCGGCACCAGCGCCGAGGGCGGCTCCGCCGAGGCCGCCAGCGGCGGCGGCAGCACCAGGGTGGCCCTGGGACGCCTGGGCACCGGGGATAGGCTCGCGGGCGCCAGTGGCCTCGGGGTGGGTGTTGGTACCGTGGGCGCCGACGCCGGCAAGGCCGGGCGCCGCGGGCGAGGGGATGTCGCGTGCGGCCGTGGCGTCGCGCGAGGCATCGCCAAGGGCGCCAGTGGTGCCGACACCGGGCTGGCTCGAGAGCTGCTGGGTGCCGGGGAGCTGCTGGCCGGGGAGCTGCTGGCCGGGGACCTGCTGGCCGGGCAGCTGCTGACCAGAGATCTGCTGACCGGGAATCTGGCCGGGGATCTCGGTGTCCTTGCCGCGAGTCGCGGCGTACGCACCAGCGCCAAGCGCGGCGGCGCCCGCACCGAGGCCGGCAAGTGTGCCGGCGCCGGGGCCCGAGCGCTCCTGCGAGAGATTCTGGGCGTCCCCGCCAAGGTACTGCTGCACGTTGTCGCTGTACTTGCCGCTGGTCTGGTCGGCGCGGCGCTGCTCGGTGCCGGGCGCGCCGGCGAGGTAGCTCTGCACGTTGTCGCTGTACTTGCCGCCCGTCTGGTCGGCGCGGCGCTGCTCGGTGCCGGGCGCGTTGACGAGGTACTCCTCGACCTTCTTGGCGTGGGGGCCGAGGTTGCCCGTGGCGCCAACGGCGCCGGCACCGAGGCCAGCGCCGAGGCCCGCGCCGCCGAGGGCAGCGCCTGGGCCGGAGCCGGAGTCGGTGCCGGTGCCGAGATTGCGCGCGCCCGCGACACTGTCGGTGCCGAGCTGTTGCGCACCAGTGGCGTACTGTCCGCCCTGCTGGCCGAGCTGCTGGCCCTGCTGCGAGAGTTGCTGCGCGCCGTCCTGGAGCTGCTGGGTGCCGGAGGCGAACTGCTGCTGGGCGCCAGAGACCGGTTGCTGGCCGTCCTTGTGGCGCGACGCGGCGTACGCGCCCGCGCCGAGTGCGGCGGCACCGGCCCCAACGCCCGCAAGAGCTCCAGCGCCGAGCCCGTCACGCTCCTTGTCGTTGAGCGGCACGGTGGACTGGGCGACGCCAGTCTGGCCCCCGACAGAGGGGGCGGTGTCGAGGCCGCGCGAGCGGGTTGCGTCAGAGCCCTGGCCGAGGGCGCCGGGGGCGGCAGCGCCTAGGGCGCCGGAGCTCATGCCCTTGCCAGCGAGGTGCTCCTGGCCAGCCAGGCCAGTCTGGCCAGTCTGGAGGTAGCTCTGCACGTTGTCAGAGTAGCCGCCGGCCTGTCGCGCCTGGGCTGCGCCGGGCGCGTTCTGGAGGTAGCTCTCGACCTTGTCGGAGTAGGGGCCAGTTGCGCCCGACCCGGTAGTGGAGGTCGGCCCGGTGGCCGCCTTGTGCGAGTTGTACGCGTGGGCGCCGAGGGCGCCGGCTCCAGCACCAAGGGCACCGGCGCCGAGCGCCGTGCCGAGGCCCGAGCGCTCCTTCCCCTCAGGAAGGCTCGAGTCAGTGGCGAGGGAGCGCGAGCCGGCGACGGCGTCCTTGCCCTGGCCGGCCTGCTGGGAGGCGAGCGGGGTGGAGCCAATACCGGAGTGCTGGCCCTCGAGCTGCTGGCCAGAGGAGAGCCCGGAGCCGATACCGGAGTGCTGGCCCTGGAGCTCCTGCGAAGGGGCGGTGCCAACACCAGAGTGCTGACCGGCGAGCTGCTGCGAAGGAGCGGTGCCAACACCAGAGTGCTGGCCGGCGAGCTGCTGGCCCTGCAGGCCCGTGGCGCCGAATCCAGACAACGGGTCGCCCGTGATGGCCGGCGCGTCCTTGCCGTGGGTCGCGGCGTACGCGGCACCAGCGCCGAGGGCGCCGGCACCGAGCGCGGGCGCGACGCCCGAGCGCTCGTCTGAGTGGTCGCCCATCGCGCGGGGGCCCGAGGGGTGCGTGGGGCTCGAGCCGTGGGTGGGGCTGGCGCCGTGGGCGGAGGCGAAGCCGGCCTGCGTGCCAGAGACGAGCGGCTGCTGGCCAGAGAGGCCAGACTGCTGGCCAGAAAGACCAGCCGGAGCAAAGCCGGCCGTGGGGTGCGCCGACGACACGTCCCTGGCCGCGTCCTTGTCGTCGCGGCGGGAGGCGGCGTACGCCCCCGCGCCGAGGGCGGCAGCACCCCCGACGCCCGCGAGCGCGCCGGCACCGAGGCCGGACTGGGGGGCGTTGGGGGCGGCGGCGAACTGCCCAGCCGAGGCGGGCGCGTTGCGCGCGTCGCCGTGGGTGTGGGCGAGGCCCCTGTCCGAACCAACGGGGGCGTTGTCGAGGTACTGCTCCACCTTGTCCGAGTATCCGGCGTGCGAGCGGGTGTCGGTGCCGAGGCCGGGCTCGCGGCTGGTGTCGAGGCCGAGGCCGTCGCGGTGGTCGCGGTTGTCGCGGCCGCGGCTAGCGGAGCCGGCGAGAGCGCCAGCCCCAGCACCGAGGGCTCCGGCGCCGAGCGCGCCAGCGTGGCGATCCTCAGGAAGCTCCTTGGTGGAGGTGGCGCCGACACCCGTGCCGTACGCGTGGCCGGTGCCCGCGGCGTCGGCGTTGAACGTGTCCCGCACCTCGGAGGGCACGCGCTGCGTGCCGGGCGAGGAGCCGGGGTGCCCCGTGGCGGCCGCGAGGTCGCGTGTGTCGGTGAGGGGCGAGCCCGCGGCGTCCGTCACGGGCCCAGGGCCGCGGGGCGCGTTGAGGTCGTCCTTGTCGCGCGCGTTGTAGGCCGCGGCACCGAGGGCGCCAGCGCCGGCGCCGAGCGCGCCCGCGCCGAGCGCCGTGCCGACGCCCGAGTGGTCGCGGAGCTCGCTCTTCTCGGGGCGCGTGGGGTCCGCGAGCGCAGCGGTGCGGCTCGTCGGGCTCCCGTGCGAGCCGGCGCGCTGGCGCGGCGTGACGTAGCTCTCCCCCGAGCCGGGGTGGTGCGTGTGCCCCGCGAGGCCGGTGTGCTGTGTCGGCGAGGTGCCGGGCTGCGAGGACTGGGTGGTGCGTGCAGTGTCGATCTCGCCGTCCTTGCCGCGCGAGGCGTACGCCCCGGCGCCCAGCGCGCCGGCTCCAGCGCCGAGCGCCGCGCCGTGCCCAGGCGAGGCGGGCTCCTTCAGCGCGCCGAACGTGTCCGTCGAGCGGCCGTACGGGCCGGTGGTGGGCGCGCCGAGGCGCTCGCCGGTCGGCACGCTGCCGATCTGGCGCGAGTCGGTCGTCGAGGTGGACGCGAAGGACTGGGCGTGCGCGGGCGTGCCGCCCGTGTGGGCGCCCACGCCCGTGGCGGCGGGCGAGGCGATGTCCGTGGGTCCGCCGCTGCGGGCGGAGTCCTGCAGGACCTCCCTGTCGCCCACCTCCCTGTCGCCGCGGCGGGAGGCGGCGTACGCCCCCGCGCCGAGGGCAGAGGTGTCGGTGCTCAGCGCGCCCGTCGAGCTGCGGTCGCCCGCGGCGAACGACTGGCCCGGGACCTTGGTGGACGTGGGCGACTCGATATCGCGCCCGGTGCTCTTGTCGTCGCGGTCGCGCGAGAGCGCGGCAGCACCAGCGCCCGCGGCACCGCCAGCAGCAGCCGCCGCACCGGCACCAGGCCCGTCCTTCTCGGTAATCGGCGCCGTGTCAACGACCTCGCCGGGCTTGCTCTCCGTCCCGTCGGGCTTGCCGCCGCTCGCAAAGTCCGCGAGCGGGTTCTCCTTCGTGGCGGAGGGGAACTCGGTGGGCGGCGACCCGACCTCCTGCGGGACGGGGAGGCCGTCCTTGCGCTCCTCGGTGTCGCGCGTGCTGGTGGGCCCGGAGGCGCTCTCACGGTTCACGTCCGAGGCGCGGTGCGCGGCGTAACCCGCGCCACCGGCGGCGGCGAGGGCCGCGCCTGCGGCCGCGGGGGTCACGGCGCTGTGCTTGGCCGGGTCGTGCGGCCCGGCGCCGAGGCTCGCGCCGCGGTCGGACTCGGGCGCCAGCGCCGGGTCCTTGATGTCGCTGGCGGCCGCGGCGGGGGAGATGCCCGCGGCAGCACCCGAGGCAAAGCTCGAGGTCGCGGGCATCTTGCGGCCCGTGAGGAGGCCGACGAAGTCGGTGTCCTTGGTGAGGGGGGGGATGCCAGCGAGAGCGGTGGCAGCGCCGGTGCCAGTGGCAGGGGCGCGCGTGCCGGTGCCGGGAGCGTCAGTGCCAGTGGCAGCGGGGCCAGTGGTAGTACCAGTGGCAGTAGTGGCAGTGGAGTCCTTGTCCTTGCCACCGAGGCCAACAGCAGCGGCAGCAGCCGCGCCCGCGCCGGCCACAGCAGCGCCCGCACCGGCCAGGAGGCCGGCGTTGCTCTTCTGCGTGCCGACGCCTCGGGCGTCGGCCGGGGCGGTGGGCACGGCGCCCCTGACCTCGTCGCTGAGCGCCTTGTGCGCGAGCACGTCCTGCTGGCTCGCGGTGGCGGGGATCGGCTCGGTCTCGTGCGCGGGCTTGCCGAGCCCCACAGCGGCGAGCACGCCCTGCTTCTCCGGGGCGGCGCCCCAGCCGGCCGTGGAGGCGGGCTGCGTCGGCACGGCCGCGGCAATGTCGTCCGACACCGCCTTGTGCGCCTGCACGTCCTGCGGGGACGCGGCCTTGGGGATCGGCTCCGTCTCGTGCGGCTTGCTCAGGCCGACGGCGGCGGCGGCGGCGGCTCCGGCACCAGCGATGGCGGCGCCGGCGCCCGCGAGCAGGCCGGTGTTGTTCTTGTCTGTGGCGGTGGTGGCGTCCTCGTCGAGGCCGCGAGGCTGGGCAGCGAGGGACTGGGACTGGGCGACCGCGCCCTGGCCGGAAGCGGCGGCCGGCGCAGTGGGGACAGCAGCGGCCACCTCGTCCGAGACGGCCTTGTGCGCGCGCACGTCCTGCGTCGTAGCGTCGGCGGGGATGGGCTCAGTCTGAGCCTTGTCCCTGCTGCTCAAGCCGATGGCAGCGGCGCCAGCAGCGGCCGCACCGGCGAGCCCGCCAGCGAGGAGGCCCTTGTTGTCCGCCACGACGGTCCCGAAGCCCGACGTCTCAGCGGGGGCAGTCGGGACGGCCTGGGCGACCTCGTCGCTGAGCGCCTTGTGGGCGAGCACGTCGGCGTGCGCCGCGCCCGCGGGGATCGGCTCCGTCTCGTGCTCGGGGGCCTTGGAGCCGAGCCCGACGGCGGCGAGGAGCCCGCCCTTCTGCTCGGGCTGCGCCGAGCCCCACCCCGCCGTGGTCGCGGGGGCGGTGGGCACAGCGGCAGCGACCTCGTCGCTCAGCGCCTTGTGTGCCTGCACGTCCTGCGGGGACGCGGCCTTGGGGATCGGCTCAGTCTCGTGCGGCTTGCTCAGGCCAATAGCCGCGGCGGCAGCGGCTCCGGCCCCAGCGAGACCGGCGCCCGCACCGGCGAGGAGGCCCGCGTTGCTGCCCGTGGCGGTGGAGGGCTGGGTGGAGGAGGGCTGGATGGAGGGCTGGGCGGCGAACGACTGGCCAGCACCTGCCGCGGCGACACCCGGCGCGCCGTCCTCGGTCTTGAGGCCGTCCACGATCTCCTGGAGGTCCGCGACGGCAGCCTCGGGCGGCTCGCCCTGCGCCGGCACGTTGTGGACGGGGAGGGTGTCGACGTCGATGCCCCGCTTCCGCGCCTCGTCGAGGGAGAGCTGCTCGCCCGTCGCGGACTTGAAGAAGCGCTCGGCGCCGAGCGCCGAGGCGATCACGACGCCCGCCGCGCCGGCGCCCATCGCCAGGGCCTTGCCCGCGATGCCCTCGGACTGCGGCTCCTCCTTGGGGGTGGACCCGGGCTCACGCGCAAAGTTGGCCGCGATGGGGTGCGACGGCGCGCCGGTCGTGGGGTCGGCGCCCATGACCGCCGAGACGGGGTCCTTGGAGAGGGCGTGCGCGCCCGCCGCGCCGAGGCCGGCGCCCGCGAGACCCGCGCCAGCAGTGCCGGTCGTGAGGCGGTCCTTGCTGTCGATGGTGTCGCCGGCCAGCCCGGCGCCCGCGAGCTCGCGCGAGCGCGCGGACGGGTCGGCCTGCGCGGCCTGGTACTCCTTCTCGAGCTCCGCGGCGCTAGTCGTAGCCGCGAGGCCCTTGTCGTCGACGCTGGCGTCGAAGCTCGTCGCGTCGACGGGCGCCTTGCCGGCCGCGATGCCCTCGTTCGCGGGCGTGTCGGGGGGGATGGCGCGCGTGCTCGCCTTTGAGGGGGACGAGGGCTCGGCGAACGAGCCGGCCTGCGCGACGTTACTCCCGTGGCGCTGGCTGAGGGCCGCGGCGCCGAGCGCGCCGGCTCCGAGACCAGCCGCGCCAGCCGCGGCGGCAGGAGCGAAGGAGCCGCTCGGGCGCGACGTCGCGTCGTCCTCGCCCAGCACCGCGGGGGTCACGTACCCCGAGTTGGAGGCGGTTGTGGTCTCGTCCTCGTCGCCGGGGACGCCGCCGGCCGCCGCGCGCTTCTTGGCCTTCTGGCGCGCCTTCTTGGCCTTGTCGCGGGCGCGCTGGGCGTCCGTCTTGGTCTTGCCGGCCGTCTCGCCCTCGTTGTCGGTCGACGCGGGGGAGTTGGTCTCCTCCGTCACGACGCCGGGCGCCGAGGCCGCGAGGAGCTGGCTGGCCTTCGCCTCTGGGATGGCGGGGGGCGTGGTGCCGGGAGGAACAGTGCCGGCCGCGCCAGCGACAGGGGCGGTGCCCGAGGCGGTGGTGCCGGGCGCGGTACCGAGCGAGCGCTCGTCCTTGTCGGGGATGCCGTCCTTGTCGGCATCCTTGGAGCCGAAGCCGAGGGCAGCGGCGGCAGCAGCACCTGCGCCAGCAACGGCAGCGCCAGCACCAGCGAGGATGCCGGTGTTCGAGCCGCCCGAGGTCGTCTTCTCCAGCTCGGCGCCTGGAGCGGTGGCAGCAGTACCAGCAGTGCCAGGGGCGGTGGTAACTCCAGTAGCACCCGGAGCAGTGGTGCCAGGGGCAGTCGCAGTCGCAGCGGAAGGGTTCATCTCAGACGCGCTGAGGCCGGCGGCGCCGGGTCCAGCAGCGCCCGTAGCAGCAAAGCTGCGGGTGGGGACGCCCGAGCCGCCGCCAAAGCCCGCGACGGGCTCCTTCTTCTCCTCCTCCTGCTTCGAGCCGAGGCCGAGCATGCCGGCCGCGGCGGCGCCAGCGCCCGCAACGGCGGCGCCAGCACCCGCGAGGATGCCGGTGTTCGAGCCGCCCGAGGTCGTCTTCTCGAGCTCGGCGCCGGGGGCGGTGGTAGGGGCAGTGGTGGATGCGCCTGGGGCGGTGGTGGTGCCAGCAGCGCTGGGGAGGCTGCGGTCGACGCTCCCAGAGGCTGGGGCGGTCGCGGCGACGCCCGCCTTCTCGTCCTTGTCGGGGATGCCGTCCTTGTCGGCGTCCTTGGAGCCGAAGCCGAGCGCAGCCGCAGCCGCAGCCCCGGCGCCAGCGACGGCGGCGCCCGCCCCGGCAATGAGGCCGGTGTTCTCCGTCTGCTTGTCAGACGCAGCGGCGCCCGCCGCAGCGCCGGGGGCCGAGGCGAACTCGGCGCCGTCCGTGCCCTTCGCGCCCGCAAAGTGCTGCGAGCCGGTGGGCACCGTGCCCGTCGTGGGCTCGTTGGGGCCCGCGGCAGGGGGGCCGGAGGGGGCGATGTAGATCTGGTGTTAGCAGGGTAGTCACTGCTGCGGGGAACGGGGCATGGGGCACTGCAGGGACGGGGCGGGGCATGTAAACAAGCCGCAGAGAGAAAAATGTTGCGGCGCTCGAAACGGTCTAGACACGACACTGGACGATCGGCAGTGCCTGTTTCACTACTGCTACGCCGCCACGCCACGCATTCATGCCCGGACACTGCCCGCTCACTCGAGCTCGCCGGGGCCGGCGTCGCAACCATTCATCCACCAGTCCACCCCACATCCACACCGGGGTGTCAGGTTCACCGCCCTAGCCTTGTGCGCTCCCATCGTCGAGCTTCTCCGCGCCCCTCCGCCGCTTCCTGTTCGGACGTTCCAGCCCGCTACAACGCCCGTCACCGGCGGATGGCTCCGCATCTGCCCTTCCCGCCCACGCTGACCTGCCCACGCTGACCCGCCCACGTGCAGCTCTTCGCTCGCAGTCGCCCACTCACATTGTTGTGGTTGCCGGCGGCGTCATAGTCCTTGTCCTCGTCCTCGCGGACCATCCACTCGCCGTCGACAATGTACTTGTACGCCTGGGTCGAGCCCCACGGCACGGGGACGGCGACCTTGAAGCTCCCGTCGGGCTGCTTGATGAGGGGCGTCGCGGTCGCGCTCCAGTCGTTGAAGCCTCCGGCGATGGAGACCTAACGGGCGACGTGAGCGCAGCGAACAGAGCGAGGGAGCATGGCGGAGCGAGGGAGCATGGCGGAGCGAGGGAGCATGGCGGAGGGAGCGACGGTGAGAGGAGAGGAGGCGGGCGCAGAGAGAGACGCCGAGAGGAGGGAGCAGAGAGGCGCGAGACAGCGATGAAGGGAGGGGCGAGGCGGATGGGATGCGCACGGAACAGAGGACGAGTAGACGGGGCACGACCAGCATGAGGAACCGCGATCCGAGACACAAGCACGGGCGTCAGCATCCATCCATCCGTGCAGCGGGCGACTCACCGAGCTAGGACCGGCGCCCCATGTGAATAGGGCCTGGTGTTCTGCCATGATAGCGAAGAGGGGCAGAGAGAATGGTGAGAATGAAGAGAACGATAGCGCGGTGGGGCAATTGCATGCAGAGCAGCGAGCGATGAGCAAAGAGCCCGCCTGTCCTGCTGCCCAACTGGGCAGTTTCGGGAGCGGGCCTATGACGTCGGCCCTGGTTGCTCTGCCGGCGGGCCCGGGCCTGAGCCCGATTCTCTGCCGACCAGCCACCCGCGCCCTGGCCGCCGGACAAGGTTGCTGGGGGCGTCATGTGCAGCTGGCAGAGCAGCTGCTCGGTGGCGGCAGACTGACAACGTCCGCCGACGAGGCAGGTCCCGAGTCAGTTTCATTAGCGCGGCGGTCAGGTGGTGATCGGAGCTGGCGGAAATTCAACAAGCAATCTCATCATCTAAAATAAATGGTCCGTCACTCGTTCCACGCGATCACGGCCTGTGACGTCAGCTAATGGCCGCTTCCATGGTTTGCACAAGACCAGACTCACCATGCAGAACACGCCAAAGGCCATGGCGGCGTACTGCTGTCAGCGGCGCACACGTCTGAGCTTACCTCCTTGAGCGCCTGCTTGGCGCTGCGCGACTCCTCGAGCAGCTCGGGGATGACGCTGACGCTCGCGATGTAGAGGAAGCCTGGGGTCAGCTCTCGAAGGCCAGATAGCTCACCGCCCGCGGTCATGGGGATGACGAGCTCGGCGCCGGTGGCCGACGTGCCGAAGAGGCCCTCGCCGGGCTTGACGACGTGGTCGTCGCTGACGCCCGCCGTCTCGGCGATCCAGATGCCCAGGAAGGTGCCGACAAACGCGCCGACCGCCGTGAAGAACTGCGAGCCCATCGCCTGGTACTTGGTGAAGCCCGACTTGATAAGGATCGAGTAGTCGGCGACCTCGTGCGGGATCTCGTGGCAGAACGTCGCGATGGTCGTGACGGCGCCGAGCGCGGGGGACGAGTAGAACGACGCCGCCATGGCCAGGCCGTCGGTGATGTTGTGCGTAAAATCGCCAAAGAGGTTGAGGTAGGCCGAGAGGCGGAGCGACGCGTTCGGCTGCTTCTTCTCTTCCTTCTCCTCGAGCGCGGCGACGTCGTCCGCCGCGCCGTTCTTGCGCTTCCGCAGCTCGCCCTCGGACTTGGCGAGCGCGCTGGATTCGCCGTGCGAGTGGTTGTGGCCGCCGTGCGAGTGCGAGTGCGAGTGCGAGTGCGAGTGCGAGTGCGAGTGGCCGCCGCCGTCGCCTCCCGACTTGTGGCTCAGCACGCGCATCGTCTTGTCGAGCACGAAGAAGGCCGCGAAGCCCACAAAGATGGCGCCGCTGGTGTCAGCGGGGCGAGCAGGAGGCACCGAGGGTGCCGAGTGGGCTGTAGGGATATGAAGGCGATGGAGGTGGTCGTGGGGGAGGCACGGAAAGGATGGAAGGATAGAGTGGGTCAGTAGACAAACACTCACCCGATGACAATATTCCTCTGCTCGTCAACGACGACCGCACCGCCAGCGTGCTCGCCAAAGAACGCGTGCGGGACGAGGTGGAGGAAGACGTCGCCGAGCAGGCCGCCGGTCGCGAACGCGATCATGGTGTTGAGGCTGCTGAGGTCGAGCTCGGCCGGTACAGCCAGGAGGATGAAGTTGGGCACCGAGGAGATGTAGAAGGTCGCGAGGACTGGGGTCAGCGGGGACGTGAGCAGATGGTCGCGGCGCGCGGGGGTGAGCAGGCAGAAGGGAGAGAGCTGCCTGCGCTCCGCTTCTGCCGCTCCCCATCTTCAGCTCCTTCTCTCCTCCTCGCTCCCTTCCGTTTCCTCCACCCTCCTCATCGCCGCTCGCCTCACCTCCCCAGCCCTCCCCGGCCCTCCTTCTCCGTCCATCTCGCCGCCCGCGCGACTTGCAGCCGTGTCCCGCGACTCACTCGAGTTGTAAGCCGGGCTCTCGAACGGGAAGAGCTTGTCGAAGAACCGCTGCATCCCGGACGGGCTCTCGTGGACCTGGGGTTAGTCGGGTGAGTCCTCCGTCACAACCTCCCGCTTCCCCCTGTCCTCAGGCAGCGCCCTCCTTGACGACTCACAGCACCGGCCCGCACGAGGACGAGCAGCGCCGCGCCGGCGAGGATCACGGCGAGGCGGGACATGGCGGCGAGCGAGCGGAGTAAGATGCGAGCGGCGGGTGAGGGAGTGTGGGGATAGTTGTGGCAATGGAGTGTCCACAAAAGAGTACAGAAGGAGGTTCCAGCGCGACCTGCCGATCACGCGCCGCGACTCTCCCCCTGCCTCCCTCCCCCCCTGGCGTCCCGAACGGAACCGTGCCTGCTCCCAAACAGGGCTGCCCCACTCTGAATGACGGAAGCATTTCTCTCCCCCCCGGAGGAGTGGGGCAGAGTTTGGTTGCCAGGGGGCGGAATAAAGACGGGCCAGGAACAATGACGTCGCGGATCAACTTTGCGCAGCGGGCGGGATGTCGGCGGCCGTGGCGGCCGAGCACGCTCCGATGACTCTGGGACAAGCAACGCCGAGCCCGAACCGAGTCAAAGACGTGCAGAGGAGCGTCGCGGTCGTTGGCATCGTTACCATCGCTCTCTCCTTCTCCTTCTGCTTCTCGTCACTCTCTTTGTTCCTATAATCGGCATCTAGCCGCTCCTCTCACGCCGTCACACCCCTCTCCTCCTCAAGCCCCCCCTCAACCCCCACACCACCACCACCATGTCCGGCCCCTCGCTCCTCTGGAAGATCCAGCACGTCCTCACGGAGCTCGCGCACACGCCCATGCTGCCCCCGCCCCCGCCGCCCCCGACCGTGGAACTGGCCTCCGTCTCCTCCTCCACGCCCTCTTTCTCCCGCCTCTCGTCACCAGCATCCCCCTCCTCGTCCAGCGCCGAGAGCAGCTTCGAGGTCGACGCGGAGCATGCGCCGGCCGTGCGCGAGATGGTGCGTCCCATACCCCATACGTCCGTGCTGACCCCAGATCGCCGCCGCGACGCGCGACACGCTGGCATAGCCCGCCTCGCAACCACTTTATAATCCGTCCCACTCTACCTGATAAGCACATATAATTGCATCATCCTAATACATGCATTCCCGGCGTCTCCGTCAACCCTTGTGCGTGTGCGGGCATTCCCGAGCGCCCTGCGTGGTGGCGGGGTATCTTTGCCGCTTTGCTCGTGTTGGCTCGCCCGCCCCATGATCGGGACATGTGGGAATGCAGTTGCCGTCGGAGCTTGGCTAGCTTGGCCCCTGCGTGGGACGAGCAGACGAGCAGTCGGGTAGCGCGGGTAGTCACCACTGTTGCAGGCCGACGAATAAGAGCCGGGCAAAGTGCGGAATTTGGCCCAATTGTTGCTCCACCCCTCTTCTTTGTGCCCCAACAGCTCTTCTCCCCCTCATACGCCATACGCCCTCGTCACCTGCAGCCCTCGCAAGCCCCACTTCTCCTCCCGACCGACGACCGATAAAAGACCATGCTGGCCCGTCTGGCGCTCCGTACCCCCCTCCGTCTCTCCCTCGCCAGACCGCTCGCCCGCGCGCACTCGACGCACTCGACCTCCAAGCTCCCGCACCCCCCGCCCCCCACCCCCAAGAACACGCGCGACATCGTCTCCCCCGCCATGGCCGACTACCTCGAGCAGAGCCACGACCGGATCTTCGCGGCCAACAAGGCCTGGGCCGAGGACCAGATCGCGCGCGACCCCAACTTCTTCTCCAAGCTCTCCGCCGGCCAGACGCCCGAGTACCTGTGGATCGGGTGCTCGGACTCGCGCATGCCCGCCGAGACGATCACGGGCCTCCAGCCCGGCGAGGCCTTCATCCACCGCAACATCGCCAACCTCGTCAACAACATCGACCTCAACGTCATGAGCGTGATCAACTACGCCGTCCGCCACCTGCACGTCAAGCACATCATCGTGTGCGGGCACTACGGGTGCGGCGGCGTGCAGGCCGCCATGACGGCCAAGGACCTCGGCATCCTCAACCCGTGGCTGCGCAACATCCGCGACGTGTACCGCATCCACGAGGCCGAGCTGGACAGCATCAAGGACAACGCCGAGCGGTACGACCGCCTTGTCGAGCTCAATGTCGTCGAGCAGTGCAGAAACGTCATCAAGACGGCGGCGCTGCAGCAGAACTACGCCGAGAACGGGTACCCCATCGTGCATGGGTGGGTGTTCGACTTCCGCTCGGGGCACCTCAAGGACCTCAAGATTGACTTTGCGGCCATCCTCAAGGACATCCAGAAGATCTACAACCTCACCGAGTGAGCCGAGCCCGCAGGGCGAGGCGCGGTCGACCCGAGCCCGCTAGGGTGAGGGTGGTGCCGAACCAAGCTGAGCCCGCAAGGATGAGGGGAGGCGGTCGAGGCGGTCGAGGACGAGCCGAGCCCGCCCGCAAGGGTAGAGGCGGTCGGAATCTGAGGCGGGGCGAAACGGACGATCCAGGCGAGGAGCGGCGCGCGGCGTCGCAGCGGAGGACGAGCGGGGGAGTGCATGTGGAAGGAGGACGAGCCCGCGGGGCACCGACACGGAGAACCGGCGCACAACCGGCGCACAAGCGTCGGCGAAGAACGGGGTACACTCCGCTGCGGCCGCGTACATGCGGCGCGCGATTGTATAGACATGCATGTGCATTGATAGTACGGGCATGAGATGGCGGCTGTGTTGGGGTGGGCGGAACTTGGCCGCGACGAGGTGTTTAGGCGGAACTGGCGAGAATGGCGCACGGGCATTGGGACTGGGGTGAGTCGTGGTGACTGCTGGTGCTGTGGTGACAGCTGTGGTGCTGAGAAGCACAGCACAGCACGCCGGCAGTGCGCTATTTCTTGGGTGCGAGGTGACTCGCAGCCGTGCATGAAATCGCGCACCCCGCACGGCAGTGCGCGATCGAGCATCATATCAACGCGAGCTCGAGCCCTCGCCGCTCGCCTGCCCGTCCCCCTCCCCAACTCCCTCCTCATTCATGCAGCTCCCACCTCAACCCCCAACCCTGCAGATACAAGGAGTTCATAACAAGACAAAGGTGATGACAGAAGGTGAGTGATCTAATATGCCTGCTCTTCACAGCGACCGTACGTCGCGCAGGCCAGAACCGTCGCGCCTTATGGCGCGCCGCGCGCCGCTTACGCCCACAGCTTGGTGAGCGCCACGGCCATGGTGTCGGTAACGCTGCTGGTGCCCGTCGCCCACGGGCCGCCGACGACGATGCCCTCATCCTCGTTGTCCCGCACAGGGGCAAAGTAGAAGCCGAGCATGAGGACGCAGTAGCTGCTGTCAGCGGAGTCAACAGTGCAACTCACGATAGCACCAGAATCGAGCCGCGGTGGTAGTTGGACCGCGCCTCGATGTACGTGTACGTGAGGAGGAAGATGCCGAGGATGATGGCGATAACGTCCCAGCGCGGGAAAATGAGGCTGACGTTAGCTTGCCCACGAACGCAACTGACGTGAAGGTGTCTACGACGTCGCCAAAGTCCTTGGGCGAATACCACGCCGAGAAGGCGACCATGGCAGGTATCTGCAGGAGACAGACCTGGAGCGCGTAGGCCGAGCCAATCTCCATCGAGAGCGCAATGTTGCCGTGCATGGCGAACGACATGGCGTTCATGAACTCGGTCGTGTTGGGCACGAGCGCGAAGAGCGTGAGGCCGAGGAACTTCTCGTCGACACCAGAGCCGGCAAGCACAACGTCGACGACGTCGACAAGCACCTCGGCAATCGCGGCGTACAGTAGCGTGCAGCCCAGCAGTACGGCCGCGGATGTGCCACGCGTCCACGACGGAGCCTCGTGCCCACCCGACTCCTCTTCCATGTGCGGGTGAGCCTCACCCTTGCGCTGCAACGCGGTGACAGCCGCGAGCGTGCGCACCGCACGACGGAAGTCCTCCTGCGAAAGCTGTGGGCCGAGCGCCATGGTGTCCATGTTGCGGTTCTGCTCCAGCGCTTGCAGGTACGGCGTGTAGCCAGTGTGCGGGTGCTGCTGTTGTTGCTGCACTGGTCCACCGACCTGCTCGCTAAGCTCGGGACGCATAGCCTGGCGGGGCGACGCCTGTGCACCGAACTTGACCGGAGAGTTGGCAGGGCGCGGTGAAGCATCACGGCGGTGCTGGGGCGATACCTGCGCAGCGGACGACACAGTCATGGGACGTATCGGCGACGCGCCCTCGCGGAGGGACGCGGGCTTGCTATGCACGGGCAGGATCGGGTTGTTGAGGTTGGACGGCGTGATCCGTGCGAGATGAGCGCGAGGAAGTTGGAGCTGCTCGGCCTCCTTCTGCATGAGCTGCTGCGGGTTCTGCCAGATCTGCGATGCGTGCGTGCGAAGCGAGAACCACAAGCCGATCAGATATGCCTGGAGTCAGCGTCACTCTTCTCTAGGACGTACCAGGAGCAAAATGCCCGCGCAAATGTACATGAGCACCTTGACGTTGCTCTGGTAGAACGGGTCGTCGGTCGGCTCCGGGTGCTGGTACCAGCAGCGGTCGCAGCGCCATGAGTCGCCGGGGTTGAGCACGCCCCCGTCGTCCGGCTGAGGGCAGCCCTCACAGCGTAACTGGAAGTTGCCGTACGACTGGTAGAACATGGTGGGCGTTAAGACACCAATGATTGCCATGATGAGCATGGTGGACGTGACGCCGGCCGACTTTGCGTTGAACTTCTGCTCCTTACGCTTGAGGGCGCCGGAGCACATCGACATGCCGGGCATGAGAAGCACACCAGCAAGGATGGAGCCGACGATGGAGCCCTCGACAAGCCGCCCCTTGCCCTGCGTCAGGGCAATGCTGTAGAGCACAATCTCGATGATGGAACCAAAGGTCGCGTTGATGACCGCACCCATGCCGATGGACGACTGCGCCGAAATCGAGGCGACGGCCATACCGATGAAGTACGACAGCGGGATGACGGAGGCGAGGCCCAGGAGGAAGACGAGCGCAGGGTTAGCGATAAAGTCGAGGAGCTTGGGGACTCTCTGGCCGTGCTCGTGACGACGCTCCACGGCGGGGAGGATGATCAAGCCGTCGATGATCGCGAAGAAGACGATCGGCATGAGGTTGATGAACATGATGTTCACACCGCCCACCGTGTACTTGTAGTACTGGAGACCGACCGCGCGGTAGACGCACAGAAGGACAGTGGAGGCGGGACCCGGAGTCGGTGCGACCTGGCCGGCGTTGATGCGAACGCGGCGCATCGTGTAGCCAGTGGGCGAGTCAGACACGTCGCCGTTGCCGTTCTCGCTGTTGTCCGATGTGGAGGGAGCGTCGTACACCGGGACGGTGGGAGCGGGGCGGAAGCCAATCTCGAGGGGGCGATTCCACAGGAGCCCGAGCAGTTCCCAGTTGAGCTTGGCCATGGGAATCGTGACCACGAGGAACCAGCAAATGACGCAGATCGTGAGCATGGTGGGCGCAATGATGAGGAAGAAGACGGGCCAGTACACGAGCGAGCCGACAAACTTGGCGCGCTTGTTGACGTGCTTGCGGAAGCATGCGGTCGCGGGTGGCTTGCCGAGGAGCGGGACGTTCTCGAGGTCAGGCGAGCCAGTCTTGCAACCGGGGGCGAACGAGACGCCATGCTTGCGAGCCGACTGTGACTGCTGCGACATGGTAGAACCCGCCTGAGGCGTGTGGGGCTCGTCCGGAAGCATGTCGAGCGCCGACGCCGCAGTCTGACGGACCGTGGTAGACGACGAGGTAGAGGCAGAGAGAGCACGACGCGGCGTGTCACTCGACGACGTGGCACCGTAGCTGCCGATGTTGTTCTCCTCGTCGTGGTGTTCCTCGTCGCTGCTGCTCGAGTCTTCGTGGGGCGCGCCCTCGCCCTCGACGTACTTGCCGAACGGCCACCAGATGTACCAGGCCAGACCACGGGTCAGGCGACCGTACCCGCCGCGCCCACCGACAAGGAACTCGGCGGCACTGACGAGCATGGCAGCGAACAAGCACGCGAGCGCTAGCCACCAGCCAAACGCGACGAGCCAGAAGACGTTGCCGAGCAGTAAGTTGTGGCTGTCGCTCGTGGGCGCCGAGTGCAGCGCCGCCTCGGCGTTGCGCGTCACCGAGCGCGACTTGCGGTACAGCGCGGGCTTCCAGATGGGCAGACCGAAGGGGTGCTCAATGTTGATGGCCTAGGAATAGTCAGCACCTTCCTCGCACGGCCACTCACGTCCTGCCGATCCTTCAAGGTGACGCCCTCGCCGTCGTCTGGGCTGACGTCGTCCTCCTCACTGTCGTCCATGGCCGAGCCCTCGCTGTCCGAATGGTACCCGTCGGAAGTGCGGTCGATTTCATGGTCGGGCACGTTCAGGTGCTCCTTGTCCTCGCCATCGTCAGCGGCACGCGACTGCACCGACTCGGCACGTGGGCGGCCACCCGACGAGGGCTCGCGCTCGACACTCTCGGAAGGCAGGCGAGGGGACAGCAGGGCGCTCCCTGAAACTAGCCTGCTCCCACTGGCCGCACGGTGGCGTGACGTGCTGGAGCTCGCGTTGTACCCGCGCACGGGGCTTTGGACAGACTGGGGCACAAGCATGCTGCCCTCGCTCGCCGCCGAGGTGGGGAGATTCTCGCCTGGCTCCTCCTCTTCAACCTCGAGCTCGGCGAGGCGGCGCTCGCGCTCGCGCTTGGCACGCTTGCGCTCCTTCTGGCGGCGGCGGATAAGCTCCTCACCGCGGTCGGTGACGTTGAGCTCGTCGTCCTCGTCCTCGTCCTTGTTCTTGAGCTGGGGGAGGCGGACGCGCGACGCGGAGCGCGAGGGTGCAGCCGAGGTAGGGGCAGTGGTGGTGAGCTTGGGACGGGGTGCACGTCCCTGGCCAACCGAGCCAGCAGTCTGGGGAAGAGGCGACTGGGCGCCCGAGGGCAGCCCACGCACCTCGCTCACGCGGCGGGACTCGGGCATGGGGGGGAAGTAACCGGTGTTGCGCGGCGTGGCGTGATCCTCGTCGTCGGTCACTGACGATGCGTTCGAGTCGCGGTGGCGACGGGGGATCGGCACGCCTGGAGGTTCCGGGGAGGGGGAGAGGGGAGTCTGTGGTGTGCTGTTGCCACCGATGCCCTGCAAGGTTAGTAAGAGTGACAAGAAGGAGGTCAAGGTGGGTTCAAGTACTGACAAAGTTTGTGGGAGGTCTGGGACGTCCGCGGCCCAACGATCGTTGAGGAGTTGTGGCAGAGAAGGTGTGCGGTGGCATGCCGGTTAGACCCAAGGGGGAAGGGGGCTGGACTCTAGCGGGAGGACGTATGGTTGGAGTGGGGGAAGGCGCAGTTGCGGTGCCCTGTTGTCCATGTTGCCCAAGTCGCGAACTGGTCGAGGGCGAGGGTAGAGGGGGCGAGGTGCCTGCCGCGTCCTTGTCCTTGTCCGCCATGGTCGCGAGCCAATGGATGGGTCAAGGAGGGGAGTGGGGGAGTGTTCAAGAAACAATGCCAAGGAAACGAGTGGGGGAAGTAGGACGATGAGCGAGTGGCGGAGATGTAGATGTTGAAGTAGAGAGTAAGAGAGATGGGGGAGAGATGTGGGCGAGAGAGATGTAGCAACTAGTCGTGATTGAGTGATTGAGTGATTGCACGTGGACGAGCTGCAAGTTGCTAGTTGCTAGTTGCTAGTTGCTAGTTGGTTGGCTCGGGGGGAGAGATCGACGCCCTATAGCCCTCCCTGTCGTACCTCACTACTAGACCCGATGCCCTGGATGGCCCGACTGAGCCTTATTTTGCCCCACTCTCCAGACCTCGGTCAACTCTATGCTGCAACCGCGGTTATCGGCGACGGACGGTGACGGAGAGATGTAGAATGGTGTGGAGCAGTGATGAGATGGAGAGAGAAAATGCAAGATGCAAGATCTCTGACACTGTGGAGCGGAGGTGGCGTATTATGTATGTGTGGGAGAGTGTGTGATGCGACGACGCGTCTGGTGCGTTTTGTTTGTCTCACTCTTGCACCGACTCCTGGCGACGCCTCCCCCGATCACCATCCCTTGGCTTCCGGCAACCAGGTTAGCCTCACGCCCATGTCCATTCCCAGACCTCCAAGTGGCGCATGGCCCAGTGGCCACTGTGCGGTCACAAGGACGTCGTCTGCGCGCAGCCTGCAGTAGCTGCAGAGTGCAGTTGTTGCGTGACAAGGTGGGGTGGTAGGTGGGTCACGCTCACCCCCCTCCCACCCCTCCCACCCCTCGGCTCGGTTGTCGCCGGCTACTTGGGCACTCTCACCCATTAGCCAATTACCATTCCCTCGCTGTCATTAGGGCAGGGGTTACTGTTTGAGTCTAATGATCCTTATCAGTGCGTTGCCCCGCATTTGGCAGACTATTCTCTTCCCACCGATATTCCGACGTCATTATTATTGTGTGATTGGGGGCGGGCAGCTGGGGTGAGCCAAATCCAATCATCCCACGGCCACGACCCAACAACAACCACCCCATCCCACCTTCCACCCCCTCCCCCCATCCACCCACCTGACTCTAACTCCTCACCCCCCCACACCATGTCTGGATACCGTGTCGAGGTCGCCCCGAGCGCCCGCGCCCAGTGCAACGGCCCCAAGCCCTGCAAGGGCACCAAGATTGCCAAGGGCGAGCTGCGTCTCGGCGCCTGGGTCACGTTCAAGGATAGCGGGTCGTTCAAGTGGCGCCACTGGGGATGTGAGTTCTTCGGGGGGGGGGGAGAGTGGAGGTGGGTGGAGGTGGAGGGACTTGCTGCTCCTGAGAGGCGGGAGTGGGAAGCGGACTGATGGCGAGAATGGGCGAGATGGACTAGCGTCGGGCAAGTGTCGGGATATGCCGAACCGGTGGCGGAAGTGAGAACGGGAGGCAAGAGTGGTCGGTGGCTATGCAGACACACGACATGGCCACTCCATACTAAGGCCGAGCTGACCCCAGGCACGTCGGAGAAGGTCATCTCGAACATGAAGGAGAGTTGCGACGAGGCGTCCGAGCTCGACGGTTTCGAGGACCTCCCGTACGCCCCCGTCTTGGCGGAGCTGACATCAGCGAGGCGTTCCAGGAGAAGATCACCGAGGCGTGGACCACGGGCCACATCGACCCGGACGATGTGCCCGACAGCGCCAAGAAGGCCGACGGCGACGAATCCGAGGAGGAGTCGCCGAAGAAGAAGGCTCCGGCCAAGAAGAAGGCGCCGGCCAAGAAGAAGAAGGCGGACGATAGCGATGAGGAGGACTCGCCGAAGAAGAAGCCCGCGGCCAAGAAGGCGGCGCCGAAGAAGGCGCCCGCCAAGAAGTCTAGAGTGCGCGAGAGGGAGGCATGGCTGACGGCAGAAGAAGGCGGCGACGCCGTCCGAGTCGGAGCCCGAGGAGATGACCGACGAGGAGAGCGAGGCCGAGTTATCGCTCAGCGAGGAGGAGAAGCCCAAGCCCAAGCCCAAGGGCCGCAAGCGCAAGCAGGAGAGCGAGGACGAGGACGACGAGGAGGAGGTGATGCCCAAGGTGAGCATACCCCTGATGAGGCTGACGGCAGTCGAAGAGAAAGCCGGCTGTGAAGAAGGCACCGGCGTCCAAGGACAAGCCCGCGCCCAAGGGCAAGGCGCCCGCGTCCAAGGAGAAGAAGGCGCCCGCGTCCAAGGAGAAGAAGGCGCCCGCGTCCAAGGAGAAGAAGGCGCCCGCGTCGAGAGACAAGGCGCCCGCGTCCAAGGACAAGCCGGCGTCGCGCGGCAGAGCGCGCCGCGTGCTTGCCAGCGACGAGGAGTAGGTGCTTCTTGGTTATAGTGCGTGAATACCTCTGTGGGGATGACCAGTGTCTGTGAACGGGTACTTGTGCCGTGACCAGCTACTGACGCCCGGCTAACCGGAGGGCCGTGCACCCGACGACCGCGCCGCGGGCGGCCCAGAGCGCATGACAGGCCCTAAACGACAGACTGGAACCACTAGCCCTTTGCGGCTGCCTGGATGCGGGCCGCGCGCAGCTCGGCGGCGATGTAAACGAGCACCCCGAGAGCGGCGGTGCGCACCGCGCGGTCGGACCCGATCTTGGGGGGCATGCTCGACAGGCGGGCAACCAGCGCCCACGCGCCCTCGAGGCGCTCGACGCCGCCGCGGTCGTCCGGGAGGCAGGCGGCCGTGATGGTGAGCCACACGGCGGCGTTGGTCGACTAGCACCGTTCTGCGTCAGCGCGCCTGTGGGCAACGTACGTGCTGTCCTGGCCGAGGAGGCAGGCGGCTCCCGTGATGGCCGCGCATGCGAGGGCGGGGAGGGTTGCGCGGGCTGCGAGGCGCGAGGCGCGTCGTGGGGGAGTACATGGTTGGAGAGGTGGTGAAGTGATGACGTGGCTTGATTCCTGGTTTGGTGATCAGGACGGAGGGCGCAGGGGAGTATCACGGGTGTGGCGCTGTAGCTAGGCTAGGCGATCTTCGCGGGCTGTGCTGTCAACCGCTATACAGCCATTAACGTCCGCCAGAGAGTGGGGGATCAGTTTGCCTCCCTCGAGCCACACACCGTCCCTTCAACACAGGACCTGAGCCTGTAATGACGTCCGAAGAGGCGCTCCTCCACGAACGCGGATGCTAACGCCCCCCAGACTCTCTTACGCCAGCTGGACTCTGCAGCGGCGTCCTCCGCCGCCACCCGGAGGGCGTGCACGCCGGCGAGGTGGATGAGCGCGAGCACCGCCGTGCGCACCAGGCGATCGTACCACTCGACGGAGAGAACCGGGGCATAGTGAGAGCGGGCACGGCCATGACCTCGGAGAGCCAGGCGAAGACGGCATCCCACCAGGCCTCCACGTCCCACCGGGAATGACGGCACCAGCCAGGAGGACGAGCCACAGGGCCGTTTGTGGCGGCGAAGAGCGGCCATGGGTAAGCTGGCTCGGTGGCCCACTGGCTCCGTGGCCAACGTCCCCGAGATTGGCGGTATACTGCATGAGATATACGGCGGCGGTGGTGGGAGCAGCGCAGGAGGCGACCGAGGTCACGGCCGTCGCGATATGGCTTCGAGAGGCTGTGACCATGCTGGTGCTTGAGGTGGGGTGAACAGTGGATGAGTGGGTGACGAGTTCTCGAGCGCTCAGCGCAGGTGGCGTAAGGTGGGAGCGTGTGACTGTTACAGGTTGGCCAGGGAACTGTCAGGTAGTGGGACGCTTCACTACGCCAACGGATCGTCGCGCCTTCTCGTGTCCAACGACTCAGGGGCAAAGCTGGCGAAACTCCGCGAGTGTGCCGTCTCGGCTTAACTTCGGCCACAGGGAGGCTGGTGCCTTGCGGAGGGAGCAGCATAGAGCACTCGACGGGGCCTGGGGTGTCCGTTGGGTGAGGTGAGTTGGCGGAAGAGGGCAGGGCCGTCCCCCGCGCTTGAGAGGGTGGAGGCGTGGCAATGGCATGTGGCAGAAACTCCCCGAACTACGGAAACTCGCAGCAGCAGACGCCCAACTCTCCATGGCGCGCTGGTCAGTGACGCAGCAGGTATTCCCTCTTAACGGATGCCCGAGCCTAGAGTCCATGCTCCCTGCCTCTACTGTACCCTACTTGCCCGCGAGGTAGAACGTCTCGTTACAACGAAGTGCACGCTCGGCAGCACCGGCGTACGAGACCCAGTACCGGCCCTGCCAACCGGTTGGCGGGCATACAAGGGACAGGCCCCATTTCCCGTCGTAGGTAATTATGAGGCCCAGGTCCGGGGGAGCTACCTTGTTGTTGAAATACGCTTGCACGAAGCAGGCAAACCCCATGCCCAGGAGGCTACCGGGGATCTCCAACCAGTGCCCCCACTGGATCTGGCTGATGTCGCACCCCAAAGCGCGGTATAAAGCCATGGAAGCTGCCTCGACGCAGCCACGAATGACGACGGCCAAGATGGCCAAGGCGAGCATGATGGTGACATGCGGGATGAGCTCCAGGCTGGGTTGTGTGAGGAGGGACGGCAGGAAGCACTCACTTTGCAGTGTTCAGGAATACGTCCAGCACAATCAGGAGGGGGTAAAACACTGTCACCCAAACCAAGGGAAACACCAAGAGGAGGAGGAGCATCATGCTGGGACCCGCTGAGTTGGACGAGCGACGGTTGGTGGACGAGGCGCGAGGGGCTTGGGGTTGAGGGGTTCGGTTGGCTGACGGTGAAGTGTGGGGAGCTGTCGTGGAAGTGTGCGGAGCTATCGTGGACCGAGGGGCTGGGCGAGAGATCGTCACTTGCGCGTACATGTAAGCCGGAGGGAGGCGGTCATCAGCGCCAGTCGCGGCGTCGTAGGGCAGGGGAGGGTCCATGGCCTCTGTCAGCGAGGTGGGCGAAGGCGTAGATTACTGGTAGTGTGTTTGTGTGGTTGATGGGGGAACGCAGCGAGGGCCACCATTGTATAGCGCTGCTGGTGTTTGGTGATGGCCGCCGTGATCGAGATCTTGTGAAAGTTGATGGCCAATGCGGGGGTGGCCACAAGTGATTGAGCGAGTGCCACACCGCATGCACCCCGTTTCAGATGGCTTGGGTGCGGTGCGAAAAGGAGGACCTTCGAAAATCGAAGTGGGCGTGTGATGGTCATAGGTGGTGGAGTGGTTAACAAAACGGCCCGGCGGACGAACCGCCGAGAATGTTAGAGGAGGGATGCTACGCCGCCGTAGGGTAGTAGTAATGCACGCAGAGCAAGCAAGCATTGCACGCAAGCACGCAGAGCAAGAGCAAGAGCAAGCAGTCCGGCCCAGCATCGGGCCGGTGCTGACTTGGGTACGACGACATGCTCGCCTACAGCAACGTGGGTTGAGACCCCGCGGCGCCTCCATATCGCCGAGATGTGGTGGCGTGCGCAGTGGATGGCTGGCAGATGAAGTAACGGTGCAGAGTGGCGGTGGAGGTGGCGGATGTGCTGCACCTTGGCGTGACAGATGCATATCACTCTAACTTGACCTGCTGGAGGAAGCAGGCGCCGTTGACAGCGAGGAGGGCGACTGCCGCCGCGCACAGTCCGGGGGGGCGGGTGCCAGCGGGCCCGACGAGACTCACAGCGTGGGGCGGAGGGGCGACCACTCCATGGCGTAGAAGACGCCCGCAAGCACCAGCACCATCCGCGCCGTGTACCTCACGCCGTCCAGGACGCCGCGGGTCGTCTTCTCGGAAATGGCGTCGGAGCTCTTGTCCTTGTCAGGAGTCAGCGGCACGGGTGGGGGCGTACGGATGGGCATCCGCCGGACGGCTGCCTGCGTGAGGTTGACCAGGGCGGCCACGGAGATGACGGCGGTGACGGGGAGGGCCAGGATGTTGAGTACCACGCGCCCGTGAGGACGGCGAGGACGAGGAGGCAGGTCTCGTGGTTGGATCCATGGGGCGAGTGCGAGTTGGCAAGGCTGAGGTTGAGGTGAGGCGAATAATGGGAGTGGCCGGCATCCTGCGTCACCGGACAGTCACGCGGCGCTATGGCCGCCGGCGGTGGGCAAGCTTGCCTTGTCGCAACGAACGGCTGCGTCGGGCGTCTTGGGTTGCTTCGCTGGCTGACGCCGTGACGCTTCGGTGCCTGGGCGCTCACCCTCGGAGGCCCGTGCTCTTTACTCGCCACACCCTCGCACTCCAAGCCAAAACGCAGGCGGCCAGCCACGAATGCCCCGCGGGCCCTCGTCCTGCATCTCCGCACCAGTACGACCCAAAAACTGAGCCTCGTGTGGGGCTCGAACCCACGACCGAATGATCAACCAGCTAATGCCGCATTAAGAGTCATTTAATCTACCGACTGATATAACGAGGCGCTCAGAGCGATGTCTGGGGCGATCTGTGCGCACCGATACAGGGGCGGGGGTGCGCCGCGATGCGACGATGCATGCCGGACGCTCTTGGATGGGCCTGGTGCCGAGTGGTGCCGTTGCAGCGTATGAGGTGGCACTGTGGCGGAGGAGTGCGGGTCGTACCTGCGGTGCCTGCCGATCGGACCGCTCAGTATGATCGGCGAGGCATGTCGATCCGTGTGGCGATTATAGACACTGCCACAGGAGGCCCCTCGTCACGTACAGCGTGCCCGGAGAAGCACAGCACATTCACTCTAGCCATTCACCCCACCAAACACCGACACCTCGCACCACTCTGTCACAAGCACTTTGATTAGGTTATGCTACAGGGGAATCAGCTAGAGGGGTGCACGCAGCCCCTCAGATCACAGAAGGAACACAGCCGCGGCTGCCACGACCGCCAGGAGGGAGGCGCCGGCGCGCGGCGCCGAGCTGAGATTGCGCCCCTTGGTGTCGGGCTGCGCGCCCTCAGCGAGCTGCGCAAACCCAACAGCCGGGGTCTCAAAGTCGAACACGGTGTACACATTCTTGAGGAACGCCGTGCCGACGTGCCACACATCCTGGTTCCTCCTGCCCGTCAGCGCGACCGGCAAAGCACCCACAGGAAGTCGGTCTTGATCGCCCTGAAGGCGCCGACACACGACCCGTTGAGGGGCGTGGGGCCGACGCTGTGGCCGTCGCCGAAACTATTGCTCTCGACGGTGCCGAGGACCATGTCGACGGCCTGCATGGCGTACTCGCGCCCGCCGATGGTGAAGCGGACGTCGATGCCGAGCGTATTCTCGCACGGGAACTGGTACGACGCGTTCAGGGGGTTGCTCTGGGAGGGCACGAGCTGGGCGCCGGGGATGTGGGAGTAGATCTGCCTGACCGCGTCCTCGGGGCCATAGATTGTGTTGCCAGAGGTCGAGACGATGGCGCGGGGCTGGGAAGAGTTGGACGAGAGGTCCACGGCGTTCCCGTTCACTGATATGCCCTCGAGGGGAAAGAGCCAGCCGCCGCTGTCGTCCGGTGTGAAGGGGTGGGTCGCAATCTTGCCCGTGAACTTCTTCTCGTTGACGCCGCTGATCATCAGCCTCGCCAGCAGCACAACGCACCCGATCATGACCTCGCTGTCCATGAAGCCCTGTGCGCGGGCATTGGCGTCAACCTCCTTGGGCTCTGCGCGGTGTCGGCTGAAGAAGCAGCCCACCCGCTTGTCGGCCCAGCTAGCCGACGCGTTGTGCCAGAACGAGGGGCCCGTGACGGTGCTTGTCGGGAAGCCGAAACCGTACGACTGGTGATTGCCGTACCCATCGTCGTTGTACCCTGCCATCAGCGTGGACGGCGTCTCACCCACAGAACGCGGTGTTCGCGCGCGTGTCGTTGCCGAACGTGACGGTGTCCGTGACCCACGAGCCGCCGTCGTTCCCTTGGGACGTGTGGTTGCCGCTCAGGTCCTGGAATGACGAGCTCTTGTTGAAGAGGAACCCGGGGTTATCGGAGGCCCACGCGTCCTTGCTGGCGTACGTGTGCCGCCCGTAGATCATGATGCGGGGGTCCGCAGCATTCAGGACGCCGACGACGGTCTGCGGTGGCGTGCTGTGGTCAGCATCGCGCCCGCCATCGCCCCTGACCTCTCAGTCGACGCAAACTCACCCAATCTCCATCTCCATCTGGTACGACCCGTCGAAAAACTGGTTCTCGGCTCTGCTGTCAGTTGAGAGGGATATAAATAGGTCATGCACTCGAGGCCAAGTCCGCGCTTGTGCAGGGCGGAGGAGGCCGAGCGATGGTGGAAGCGAACCGCCCGCGGGGGCAGCAGCACCGGCCCGGCGGCTGCCGAGCCTACAAGGATTGTGGTTGCGAGTGTGGTGAGCATGGTGGGGTGATGAGGGAATGAATTGCCGCATCGCGTGGTTAAGTACATGTCTCAGGTACGGTGCAGTTTGGGCCCCGTCACATGACCAATCTGATTATCGAGCTCCCGCACCGCCTCGACCCATTGTCTGTGGGTATCCTAGTGCCACTGCAGTGTGGGGACCCTGCGATGTGCAGAAGAGATAGCGAGCGCCAAGTAGTCTGGGGTAGATCATGGCACGTGCCGAGCTCGGCATCGTCATACCCCACCCACCCTCTTGGCGCTCCGGATCTAGCGGCGCACGGATGCTCCGCTGATACACGCAAGAGATGAGCTTCCCGAGCGTGATCAGCGAGCTCTATGGCGGTGCGACATGTGGACGGGCAACACAGGAGAGACCGCTCCAGGCACCAACCACCACTCCACACCCGCCCACTGCGCCACTTGGCTGGCGGCGAGGTCAGGTAGTTTGCGTCCCTCACGACACAGGCGGATTACTTTTGACATAGCGTCCAGAGTTAGAGCCATCTGGCGCTCCATGTCCTCCTACAGCATACAGAGGAAGCCGGCGGCCACAGCTCCCACCCCTAGGGCCGCGGAGACGGCAACAGCGCGCTGCGCATGGCTGGTGACGTCCCGGGCGGCCGCGCTGGGCTGGGCGCCGGGCGCGAGGGCCGCAAACCCGACCGCCGGCGTCGCAAAGTCGAACACAGTGTACACGTTCTTGAGGAACGCCGTCCCGACAAGCCAGTCCGTCCGATTGCTGCTGTTAGCGGGGCCGGAGAGGGGCTCACTCGGCATGGAAGGCGCCGACGCACGACCCGTTCGGAGGCGTTGGATGGTTGTACCACCCGCCACCGCGGATGTGGTCGTCTACTGTCCCGACCACCATGTCGCGCGGGTTCAGGGGATACTCGCGCCCGCCGATGGTGAAGCGCACGTCGATGCCGAGCGTGTGCTCGCAGGGGAACTCGTACGTCGTGTTGCGCGGGTTGTTCTCCGGGCGCACGAGCTTCGCGCCCGGAATGGCGGCATATATCTCCTGCACAAGCGCAGCCGGGCCGCTGATGGACGACCAGGCGGTTGAGATGCGTCCACGTGGCGGCGAGCTGCGAGAGCTGCTAGAAGCGGGGGTGCTGGAGTTGACGCTGCCGATGGAGTTGGTGCTGGCGCCGCTAGAAGAGATATCGATCGCCTTGCCGTTCACCGTAATCCCCTCGAGCGGGAGGGGCCAACCCCCGGCCAGGTCTGGGGTGAAGGGGTGGCTCGCGATCTCGCCCGTGTACTTGCCCTCGTTGACGCCGGCGATCATGACCTCGCTATCCATGAATGCCTCGGGGCGCCGGGAGCCACCGTCCAGCTCCTTAGGATCTTCGCGGTGGCGGCTGAGGAAGAGGCCGACGCGCTTATCCTTCCACTCGGCCGACGAGTTGTGCCAGAACGACGCGCTGCCGTTTGCGCGGGGGAAGCCGAACCCGAACACGGGCATGTTTCCCCAGCCCTCGCTATTGTAATCTGCAGTCAGTGGCGTCGCGGCCCGGCTCACAGAACCGCTGGTTCTCCCGCTTCTCGCTGCCGACAGTAATCGTGTCGGAGCCCCCCCGGCCACCCAGGTCCTGGAACGTCGAGCTCTTGGTGTGGAGGAAGCCCGGATCATTACTCGACCGGGAGTCGTTACCCTCTTGGCTCGGCCGGCCGTAGAGTTCCAGGTCCGCACTGTCCGAGTCGAAGGCGGCGCGCACTTCCTGCTCCGGTGTGCTGCCTCAGCACAGTTCGACCCAGAACTCACCCGACCTTCAAGTAGATGTAGTACTTGCTGTCAACGTACCAGTTCTCGGTCCTGCTGTTAGCTCTGTCGTCTGGGTGCGCACTCTTGCGCGAACTCGCGCTTCTCTAGCGAACTGGACGGGGCACGGGGGCTGAGACGGAGGGCGTGGGGGGGTTGCAGGACGGGCCCGGCCGTAGCCGAGCCTAGGAGGGCGATTGCAAGTGTCGTGAGCATGGCAATGCAGGGAGTGGAGCAGCGGCGCTGCAGCAGCCCACCTATGTATGCCAAGCAGCTTCTTCCGTCGGCACATGACCACTCGAGGGCCTCCCTGGTCGTGAAGTCGTGACGCGTTCGACCACAGGCACTTGCACCACTGTTGAAACCCGTCGTGGGCACGGCGTATGTGTGTCTTGGCATCGCCGCGTCCTTTCCTCCGCACCGCTTCGGCGGCAAAGGCGTCGGAGACCGAGCATTGCCGCGGGACCAAGCCCACGTTGGCGCTTATTGCCTAACAAGTCTAACATTGCGTCAGTGGCGGTGTAGATCAGACATGTGACGGCGATGGTGAGACAGGTTAAAGCTATCTCAGGCACGCCCTAGCCCACCATGCTTCACCTGGGGATGGACCAGGGCTGCTGAGACCACTACAGCTGGCCCAGCACTTGTAGCGGGTCATTCATTGCATCTCTGGCCGAACAGCGTAGTTGCTGGCTACAGGAGATATACGGCGGCCACAGCTGCCGCCGCCACGCCCACAGAGACGGGTATGGTGGGTGGCGCGTAGCTGTCCATGCTCATGTTCCGCCCCACCACACTGGGCTGGGCGTCGGGCGCGAGCTGAGCAAACGCGACGGCCGGCGTTGCAAAGTCAAACACGGTATACACATTCCTCAGGAAGCTCGACCCGATGACGAACTGCGCCTCGGAGCTGTTGGAACCTCCCCTGAACACGCCGAGACACGGCCCGGTGGCTGGCGTCGGCCCGCCATCAAAGATCCCGCCGTTCTGGTTGTCCCGCAGGAAGCCGGCAACCACGTCGGCGGAGTTGAGCGCGTACTCCTTCCCACCGATGGTGAGGCGGATGTCGATGTTCGGGCTGCTCTCACACGGGAACTGCCAGTGCTCGTTACGCGGGTTGTTCTTCGGCGGCACGAGCTCGGCGCCGGGGATGTGTGTGTAGATGTTGGGGAGGACGTCGGGGGGCACACTGAGAAAGGTGCTGGCGGTGGAGATGCGCGCGCGGATGGGCGAGGACGCGTTGTGCGTGCTGTTCGCCGAGGTGAGGTTCACCGCGTTGCCGTTAATCGTGATGCCCTCGAGGGGGACGGTCCAGGCGCCGTCCTTTCCTGGCGTGAAGGGGTAGCTGGCCAGCTCGCCGGTGTACTTGCTCTCATTCACCCCGCTGCTGTCAGCACGGTTCGGACTGGACGCACCCGACGACCACCTCGCTGTCGTTGTAGGCCATCATCTTCTCGCTGGCTGGCATCTCCCCCGGCCCCTTGCGGTGCCGGCTGAGGAACACGCCCACGCGCTTGTCGTCCCACCCCGCGGACGCGTTGTGCCAGAGCGACGGCGGCAGGTTGTCGTCCTCGTAGGGGAACCCGAAGCCCCACCGCCCGGCGTTGGCAAAGTTGTTGTAGTTGTACCAGAAGACCGTGTCGGCGCTCTCGCCCGCGAACGTGATGTTGTCCGCCACCCGGAACGACCAGTCGCTGTCCTGCGTCAGGTTGCCCTGCAGGTCGCGGAACGTCGAGCTCGCGTTGTGCGTGAAGCCCGGGTCGTCTGGTCTCCTGGGGCGGCCGTACAGCGCAAGCCCGGAGGACCAGGCGTCGAGGTACACCTCCACGGTCTGCGGGGGCGTGCTGCCGTCAGCCTTTTGCAGGAGGGCGTACGCACCCGGCCTGCAGCTCCATGTAGTACCCGTCCAGCCTGTTCTCGGCCCTGGCGTTAGCGTGGAGGTGGGTGTACGCACAGCACGGTGTCGCGCTTGTGCAGCCCGCCACTGCTGGAGCGGTGGTGCAGCGTGATGGTCCGCGGCTGGGCGGCCGGGGCGGTGGCGAGGAGGAGCAGAGGTAGTGTGAGCATCGCGTCGGGTGTTTGCATCGGCAGCAGCCCTCCCAAGCTTAAGTATGCTTGTCGATTTGCAGTTCATCCTCTGCTGGCCTGCCTTGCAGCGCATCTTCAGGAAGCTGAGTGAACATCAACGCATCTTGTGCCTGGTTAGGGAGGTTAACGAGCAGCTGCCCACCCCCCATCCTCTTGGCGCTGTGCACCAGGGGTATCTCGCAGCGCGGCAGCGGCGTTGAACTCCGTCTCCGAGAGGCGAGGACGTCCTTGGTCAGCTGATGCAACGCACAGCCTTTGAGGGGTTGGAAACCATAACCTGCACCTGGCGCCTGACTCCCCAAGGTACCCGCCGCACACGAGGTTGTGGCTCGGAACATAAGTTTCATCGTCCTAACAGCGAGCAGAGGGATCTCTTCCCCCCTTCCATGCCTCTGTTCAGTCAGCACCGCTGTGCCGCTCCCTCAGCTCTTGCGTCCGGGCGTATCCGTATCCTCCAGGCTACTGGGCGATGGGTGCCCTGCCGGTGGCAATGATCGGGCGAGGCATGCTGGGTCATGACACGCCGGGTGGGAGAGGAGGCAGAACCGCTGGCACCCGTCCGACCTCAGGTTGGTGTTCGCGGTGGCCTGGCCATTGTCGGCGCCGTGATAGCGTGTATTGCAACTGGGCTCTTTGAGCGGACACCTCCCATCTCGTCCCTGTTATCATATTCGTCGAGTCGGATGAAGCCTCGCCTGCCGCCGGGGCCCGTGCGCGTCTAGGCGCCCGCAGCCCAGGCCAGAAGCGCCGGCGAGCCATGGGCGAACGAGAGGCGTTTCTCGCCGCCACGAGATGGCGTGGCAGCTCTTTGATCACATGAGTCGGGGTCGAGTCGTCGAGACGGAGGTGGCGGTCTTGTCCCTGTGGTTGTCAAGGCACAGGGCCTCGGTGTCTTTCCGGTGCGGGTAAACCTCTGCTCCCCGACGTTGTGATCTCAACATGCATCGGTTTCGGAGCCCGCACTCGATGGAGCAATGGAAGGCGCGATCCATGGAAGGAGGGGCAGCGTTGAGCAGCAGCCGAGTGAGGAGCACGGCGATCATGCAACGCGGCGTGGACATGGGCCCCGGATGGCAGAGTCGGCGGATGTAGAATGTTGCCGCACGGCCAGCTCCGTGGGGCCGAGTCAGGGGCCCATGTGGGCGTGCGGGTTTGCGGCGGAGCAGCCTCAGCGCTCGTCAAGCGCTGCCAAGCCCCCCTTAGGAGGTGGAATTTTAGGCGCCGGCCACTGCTCCTCCCACCATAGATTGCCGAAGGCCGCCATCTCATAAGCACCGTCCCGCCCACGATGCCCGCTACTGCTGACCCACCATGATCCCCTTGGAACCGACCGTGTCCCGCGCCTCGCGGCTGTCGCGGCACCACGATGAGCTGCACCCGTACACGCCCCACACGCACGGCGAGCCGTCCTCCCCGCGCCACTCGTTCCACTCCGCCCGCTCCCACGACCTCGAACGCACCACCTCGCCCCGCCCCGAGACGGTGCACTCGATCGAGGCGGCAGGGTATGCCGCCCCGATCCCCGTGGGCGACGGGGTGGTCGAGGCCGCCGTCGCGCCGTTCCACTCGCGCCCCGATGCGGCGGTGGAGAGTGGCGGTGGTGCGGCGGTGGACGAGGCCGCGCGGATCCACGAGCTCATCGGCCCGCCGCCGGACGGGGGGCGCGACGCGTGGCTCTGTGTCGTCGCGGCCTTTGGGCAGCAGTTTGCCATGTTTGGTCTGAGTGAGCCCCACCCACCTCCCCCACACCCACCGCGCCCCACCTCCCACCCCACCCCACCCCGCTAACCCCAGTGACCGCCAACGGGCAGCTCCAGGCATACTACCTGAACAACCAGCTGCGCGACTACTCAAAGTCGGACATTGCGTGGTTCGGCTCGATCCAGACGCTCATCGAGTTCTCGTTCGCCATCTTCACCGGGCGCTACTTTGACATCCACGGGGCCAAGCTGCTCGTGTTCAGCGCGACGATCCTCGGCTTCGTGAGCGTCATCGGCATGGCCTTCAGCCACGCGTACTACCAGTTCTTCCTCTCGTTCGTGCTCTTCGGCTTCGCCGCGTCGCTGATCTACGCGCCGTCCGCCGCCGTCGCGTCGCACTGGTTCGACCGGCGCCGCGGCCTCGCAATCGGGTGCATCGTCGCCGGCTCGGGCCTCGGCGGCGTCCTCTACCCCATCATCCTCGAGCGCATGTTCAAGCAGATCGGGTACCGCAACACGATGCTCTTCGTCGGCGCGCTCAACTTTGTCCTCATGTTCCCGGGGATCTGGTGGATGAAGACGCGGCTGCCGCCGCGCGCCCCGCCCAAGTGGAGCGCGATGAAGGCGCCGTGGCGGGACAGGCGGTATGTCGTGCACGTCGCCGGCGCCGCGCTGTTCGGCATGAACGTCCTCGCGCCCTACTTCACCGCCATCTACTACATGGACAGCAACAACGTGCCCAAGCACATCTCGGACTATGCGGTGGCCATGGCGCTCGGCGGCTCCCTGGTCGGCCGCTGCATCCTCGGCTGGTTCGCGGACATCGTCGGCGTGTGGAAGGTGTTTGGCGCCGTCGGCCCGGTGTCGGGCATCATTTTGTTTGCACTGTGGCTGCCCATCGTGGGCACGGCGCCGGCGATTGTCGGCCTCATCGCGTACGGCATGATCTCGGGCAGCTGGTTCGCCCTGCTGCCCGCCGCGACGGCCACCATCTCGCCCGTGCACGAGGCCGGCATGCGCTTCGGGATGCTCATCTCGGCGCTGGCCGTGCCGTCCCTCGTGGGCCCGGTTATCACCTCCGCCCTCATCGAGAAGGGCAACAACACGTTCAAGTGGGCCGCCGTGTGGGTCGGCATCTGCTCGATCCTCGCGGGCGCGATCGTCAACTCGGTGCCCGCCATGACGTGGTGGCGGAAGCGCATGGCCGAGAAGGAGGCGGAGACGGACACCGAGCTCGGCGCGGTGCCGGCGCCCGAGAAGGCGCGCGACGTCATCGACGAGAAGGGGCGGGGGCAGTAGTCTGTAGCGCATGCACATCAATAATAGTGACGAGAGCGGGTGGAAGCGTCAGTGCCGTCAGTCAGTGTCCGTTTGAGGGAACAGTACATACACACACGTCTTCCAGTCCGCACCCTACCACTCCTCCTCCTCGTCGAACGCGGGCGGCTCGTCGCCAAAGTCGACGCGCGTCTCCCGCCGCGTCTGGGCGGCCGTACTCTCTCCCGTCTCGGCCGTCTCCATCTCCGCCATCGCGGCAATCTCGTCCTCGTCGTCGTCCGGCCCGGGCGCAAACAGCGGCCTGCGGTCCGCCGCGAGCGTCTCGGCCCCTGGCGCATAGCGGAACGTCTCATCGCCCAAGCTCTCGGCATCGCGCTCAATGAACCCGTTCAGCGACTCTCCCTGCCCCGAGAAGCCGCCCCGCTCGGGTGATCCCTCTCCGCCGGGGCTCGGCGACCGCGGCGGAGGGTGGAACTCGTCGCGCAGCCCCTTGATCGCGTTCTGCGTCAGCGTTGAAGCGCCGCAACTCACGACCATCCGCGCCGTCCGCGCCACCTTCTCCACCCGCCCGATCGTGTACGCAAACTCCCCCTTCGGGAACATGCCGTGCGCCCACATCTGGTACGTGTCCATCAGCCTGCGCAGGTCGGATGTCTGTGTCAGCCCCTCCTTGAACAAGCTTACTTCGTGCCCCTTGCCCTTGATCTTGAAGCCGCGCGCGGCCGTCATGAGCGCCGGTAGCCCCTTGGGCGCGAGGAGGCGCTCGGCGTCGACCTTGGCCATGACGCGGCGCCGCTTCGGCTCCTCCTCCGTCGACCCGCCGAGGGCGAGGGGATCCTGCGCGGCGAGCGGGTCGTCGAACAGGTCGGCGATGGCGCGCGGCGCAATCCCCTCCACCTCGGGGTCGGGAAGGCGGAGCTCCTCCCGCCCGTCATGGCGGGCGCGCTCCGTCCCCCGGTGGGAGTCGAGCTCCATGTCGAGGCTGGGGGAGAGCGGCTCGTCGCCAAAGTCGTCGTACCGCCGCTTTAGCGGGGTGCGGCTCGGCGTCGACGCCGCGTCGAGGAAGAGCGCCTCCCCCCGCCGCCTGGGGGGCGAGTCGGGCGGCGGCGAGTCGGCGCTGAAGAGGTCGGTGAGGCTCATGGCGGATATGGCTGGGTGATGGCGATGCGAGACTCGTAATGTTGTGAAGCCAGACGCGTCGCGTTACGGGAGCAAATCCACGCGAGTCCGCGGCCGCGGGTAGGCAGCCGGTTTAGCCGGCCCGAGAGGATATGCCGGCCGGCCCGGGCATGCCCTTGGTGACCGTGCAATGCCGTCACAAACCGACCCCCATCAGTTGTCAGCACCACTTCCCACCACCACTCTTCCGCTCATCAAGACTTTGCGCATCTCGCTCTCTTGCTCTATCCCACATCACCTCTCCAAGCACTCACCATGGCCGCCCAGTTCACGCCCCCCGCCTCGTTCGCCGTCGACGACCTCTTCTCCGTCGCTGGCCGCGTGAGTCTCGCCCACCCAAACCGCCCCCGGGCCATGCCCATCTCCAAAGGATATGTCCACATCCCATGTCGTTATGTCCCTCCCTCCCTCCCTCCCTTCCTTCTCCCCTCCCCCTTCACCACGACTAACCCCAGACCGTTGTGATCACCGGCGGCGGCACCGGCCTCGGCAAGGGTGAGCCTCCGCCCTTCAGCACTAACCGCAGCCGTCGCGAACGCGTACGCCATGAACGGCGCCAAGGTGTTCATCTCCGGCCGCCGTGCCGAGGTCCTCGACGCGGCCGTCAAGCTTATCAAGCCCCAGGCGGCCAAGGGCGGCGACATCATTGCGTGGGTCGGATCCTTGACTGGGCTAATGACAGCGTGCAGGGCGACGTGGGGACCAAGGCGGGCTGCAAGAAGCTGTACGAGGACATTGCCAAGCACACGGACGTGGTGGACGTGCTTGTCAACTGCGCCGGTGTGATGAAGAACTACCGCAACCCCACGTTCGACGTCGACAACAGTGCGTAATGGGTTACGAGGGGCGTCACCCCACGCCAGCTGCCCAGTCATACACGATAGCTGACCGCAGTCGACGCCGTCGCCAAGATGCTCTGGGACGGGTGCGACGACGACGACTTCAACTACACCAACCAGAGTGAGTAGACCAGCTTTCCGCGCTCCTGGAGCAAGGCGAGCGCAGCGGTGCGGGCCGCGACACACCCCCGCACCGCGACACACCCCGTCAACCACGCAGTTGTACTACCAGCTCACACCAGTCAACATCAACGGCGTCTACTTCACCACCGTGGCGTTCATCCCCCTCCTCCTCAAGTCGGACCTCAAGTCGGTCGTGGTCATTGCCTCGATCGCCGGCCACATCCTGCAGCGCGCGGTCGGCTCGGTGTCCTACGGCGCCTCCAAGGCCGGCACGATGCACACGGCCAACCTCCTCGCCGGCCGCCTCTCGCCCGCCAAGATCCGCGTCAACACCATCTGCCCCGGCATCTTCCCGTCCGAGATGACGGGCGTGTCGGCCGCCGAGGGCGGGCACAAGTACGACATTGGCAAGCCCGCGCAGATGGCTGCCGCGCGCAGCGTCGTCGGGCGCCCGGGGATGCCGCACGAGATCGTCGGCCCCATCATGCTCCTCGGCTCGCGGGCGGGCTCGTACATGGACGGCGCGACGCTCGTTGTCGACGGCGGGCGTGCGCTGTCCGCTGGCATCAACGAGGGCGTGCGCATTAAGGAGGACCTCATCATCAACTAGGATTAATATGGATCATTTCGAGTTGGACGTATTAGGGAGGGGCGGCTGACGACTACTTGGGTTCCAGTCACCAGCCGACAACCGCGGTGCTGCTGGAGGCCCAAAGAAATCACTCGCGCGCGACACAATGCCTACATTCTGCTCGAAACAGATCAGTACCGAACTGCTACCCCACTCATCAGTGTCCGCAGTCTACCTGACAGGCGTCCAGAGGTGGTCGTCACCCGCTAGCGTGAAGGTGCCTACCCCGCCACCCGCCGTCGCCCAGCGAGCACTGCCGTCGGAAGCACAAAACATTCACAAACAACCTTTGCCACCCACCTATGTCTCCTCACTGTCCACTCGCCGTTCACAATGGGCACCATCACACTCACCACCCCGCGGACCCCGCTCCCCCTCCTCCGCCTGCTCATGGCCGGCCTCGCCCTCCTCATCGTGGCCCGCGACTTCGTGGCCATCAACTACGCCGATAGCGCCATGCCCACCCCTCCCGAGGGATTCAAGGACTCCTGGCAGCAGTACCTCCTGATAGCGTACGGCTTCGTACCTAACAGCATGGTGCTCGCATGCCTCCAGATCACGGGGGAGTACCTCGACCGCCTCGAGACACTCGAGGTGCTTGGGGAGCACCGCGAGCTCGTCGCCCTCCTGCCCAGGTCGAGGAACGACATGTCCGTCCCGACGCTCAAGAAGGCCAACGCCGTCTTCCTCGCCCTCTTCCTCATGCGAGACGCCACCGCCGCGGTCGCCCTAGCCTACCTCCCCAGGACTGTGCCGGTCTGGCTGTTCTACCTGGGTCTGGCGGTGTTCCTCGTGATCGCGTATGCGGCCGTGTGGACGTTTAGGGAGCTGGGCCCACACCTCGACAGGCTCGAGATGCTCGAAAGCCGCGAGGCGGAGCACGAGAAGGTGTAGCACCACCGTGTCCCACCCGCTATGTAAACACCTAGCTTGGTCTCTCCCCAGACGCCGGCGATCTGCACCGCCTCTTGACACCGTCGCCACCAGCGACGGCGTGACGCCCGTGCCTGCCCTGCGCGACTAACCTGCTGGACATCACCACCCCGCACATTCTCCCATGCCGTACCTCCCTCCATGGCCCTAACACGCCGCTGCTGGGTGCGCTCACCTGCCATCGGCCTCCATGTCTCTGCAGCGCTGGTGGGAGTTTGTGGCGGTCGTGCTGTGGCTTCACCAGGGCATCAGCTTGTGCTTGAGCCCTGAGGCTGGTCTGTCATTGGGTTCCGCATTCACTCCGTTGTCAATAACACTCATGCCCCTCCTTGCCGACCTCCGCCCCGACTGGCGTGCCTTCAACCGCCTCGAAGGACTGCGGGACGATGGGCGCGCCCTGCGCCTTGCCAAGCTCGCCGCCCTCGCCCTGTTTATCCGCGACGTCGCCGTCGTGATCCGCATCATCTTCGCCTCGGAAACGATCATCGTGCTGAGTATCTCGTTCTGGGTGCAGTTTGTCCTCGCGGTGTTGCCGTCGGGCTTTGCGATCGCGCTGCTGAAGGGGCTGGCGGAGGAGCCGCCAATCTAGCCTCGTCCCCATACCATGGCGCCCAGGCCCATGACACGTCGGTCCATGACCTCTACCCTACGCCTATATAAGCCATCCCAGCCACACCACCTCCCGGGATTGTCGCCTCACCCTACCTCTGGCCGATCCCATGTAACCAGCCGACGATCTGTTGGATGCGACGGCACAATACACGCCGGAATGCTTCTTTAGCCGCCAGATCCACCTCTCCCCGCTGCCAACCTTGAATCACCAGGACCAGACTGGTGTCTCCATCTGCTATTATACAACGCAACATCCAGAGTACTAGAGCGCCTTACCAATCGTGCCCGAAGAATACACACTCATCGTGTCCGGCTCCCACAGCTCGGGCGGGACCGGCGACGGCTGCCGCAACCGCTCCCGCGGCGGGGGTACGGGCGAGCGCACGCGCTCTCGCCCCGCCTGCCCCCACTGTCGTTCGGGGAGGCCCATGAACTCGCGCACGCGCATCTCGTACGACGGCCGCCGCTCGTCGACCTCGACCCGCGGCGGGCGCGGCAGCTCCGGCATGTCAATGGGGAGCTCGACGACGCTCGCGCTCTCCGCGAGCGTGGGGCGCGCGTACATCTCCGTCGCAGGGGAGGCGCGCGCAACGTACTCGTACGTGGGGACGGGGTGGAGGGACGGGGAGAAGGTGTGGGGCTTGGGGGCCGAGGGGGAGCGGCCGAGCTTGCCACCGCGGCCCATGGAGGGGGAGCGCCCGAACGCGGGCGAGAAGGACGCGGAGCGGCTCAGCGTCGGCGTGCGGCTCAGCGTCGGGGTGCGCGCCAGCGAGCGCGGGTACGCGTTGTACTCGAGGTAGGGGGTGGGTGCGCGGTCGTGCGAGTCGTGCGAGCCGGCCGAGCCGACGGAGATGTAGCGCTCCTCGAGGCGGGAGAGGTCGGCGGAGGAGATGCCGCGCTTGGAGACGCCGCGGCGGGGGCGGTAGCGCGCCGAGAGGAAGCGCACGCGGCGGCACTCGCAGAGCGCGACCGTGATCAGGACGGCGAGGATGACGGCGCCGGCGACGGCGCCGCCCACGATCGCGCCGATGTTCGACTTGCGGTGCTCGGCGAGCGAGGGGGCGGCGGAGGTGGTGGCGGGGGGAGGGGGGATGGAGAGGAGGGAGGTGGGCGGCGCACTCGGCGCGGTGCCAGGAGAAGGACGAGGCGGGCCAGTAGTGCAGCGCCGAGAGGCTGGCGCCGCGGCCCGTGATGGTCACGCTGTACTGCACCGCGGGGTCGAGGGGCGCCGCGAAGAGCGCCGTGTCCGTGCTGTTGATGGCGAGAGCGGTGTCGGCCGCAAAGGAGCTGCGCCCGAGGACGGGCGGGCTGAAAGCGAGCTCGACGTGCCCTGCCGGCCCGCGGGCACCGGACAGCGCGAACAGGCTGGCATTCGCCGGTATGCCGAGCACCAGGCTCCCCTCGGCACCCGTCCCCGCGGCGTCGGCGCTCCACCCCTCGTACACGAGGTTCTCGCCGTGCTCGGCGAGAGGCACGCGCTGCTCGAGGCCCTTGAACTCGTCCTCTGTCCTGCCGTCAGCCCACCCCTTCTTCTGACGTACCCGTCCGCCACGACACTCAGGCTCGAGGTGGCGCCGTACACGCTCAGCCCGCCGCGATACCCCGCGACGGTGTAGTTGGCCGTGTGCCATCCCGTCCCCGTCTCGGCGGCCACGACCTCGCCGTCCGCGGCCCGGCTCGTCGCGGCGGGCACGCCGTCCAGGCTGAACACGCCGGCGCCCACGCCGGCCGTGACGAGCGCCTGCGTCGCGCCGCGCAGCGCCCAGCGCTCGCCCGCGAAGGTGTGCGATATCCCCGCGCCGGTGGCGTTCACGAGGTGCCAGACGGAGGCGTTGTCGAGCCGCCACGACGTCGGCGGGTAGAACGTGAGGGCGGGGGAGAGGGCGCCGGCGGGCACGCTGAGCTGCAGTGTGCGCCGTGGCCCCGCTGGGGACGGCGGCTGCGCCATTGTATCGAGTCGTGTAGGTCGATGGAGAGGTAGCAAGAGCTCCTCGGCGGTGCATGTGAGTCGTGCCCAAACACAACGTAAAGCGACAGGCCGAGAACCCCGGAGCTCGACTCTGCACTGCCCAGACATTGGTGGGGTCACACAGAGGGCCGTTTTCTAAACCGTCCGCGGGCCAGGAACAGAGGTACCCGATAGAACAGGCAGCCAGCAGCCCCCAGACAGTGGAGGCCTCCTGGCGCGTTTCAGCTGCCCCGCGTCCGGACAACCTTATCCTGTCTCCCGCTGCCCGCGCCCTGGCTCGTGGCGAGCTGCAGCGAGTGGACGAGCTGCTGTCCCTCACTCTCACTGCAACCCGCAGCAGTGGCACGTGTTTGCTGGACGCGTTTCCAGCATCTGACGATCGCCATGCCGCATTCTTGCCCCTTGCGGCGCCGCTGTCCAGGCGACCGCTGGGCTGGAACGGTGGGCTGACGGCATAGTGTGGGACGGTTGGCGATCAGGCAGACTCCAGCAAGGTTCGCTGGAACGCAACTCTGACGCGCCAAACTTTGTCTCGCAACTGGAACTGGCTCCAGAATCCGCCGAGCTTCTGCTCCCCGCTGGCTGCCAGGTGGGTACGCGACGGCAAGCGGGGAATGCGGCTCGCGGACGCGTGCTGACGCAACAGAGATCATGCTCACGTCAGCATCACACCTCCCATGGTTGCAGAAGCGCTCGGCAGGTCCACCACACACCGTGGTCTGTCACCTCAGCCGTCACCTCCATCTGGCGCACGCGTTGAGCGGGTCATGTTTGCGCGCCCACGCGCGCAATTGAACAACGTCCAGGCCGCGTGACTGAATTGTCACTCGTCCCGACCTCCTGGCGTCTCACCAATTTATTACCTCGACCCACCCGTCCACTTGAAACGGCATGCTACGAGCTAAAATCTCTCGCCCCCCAAGCCATCGACGTCCTCTGCAGCGCCGAGGGCCAAAAGCTAGGTGCCAGAGACGCCTCCTCTCACCACTGTGAGTCGAACACAGGACCTGCGGATGTAGACGGCTCTCTAATCGAGAGGCGAGGTATCAAATTACAGTCCGACGCTCTACCAACTGAGCTATGGTGAGGACAGTGTGGAGCGCCCACGGCGACCTCTTGGCGCGCGCACGTGCGCCATGCATGCTCTCGTCCTTTTAGAACATTCAGAACACGTTGCAGCGTCCTTGAGCATACGTCCATGGTGTTCGGGAGTAATGGTGCGAACCTGGACGACTGACGTCAGCCCACAAAGTGGAGGCCCTCCACCGAACTCGACTTGCCTGCTGTGACCGGTCCGTCCATCTACTGGGAGCGACGGACCGCAGATGGAGACGCAGGCTCGTCCATGGGCAGGAGACCGCGTCTCCTTGGTGTCTCCTGGTGCCGGGGGCCATAGCCGGAGGACCCGGTTAAGAGTGCAGCCTCGGTGCGTCGGGAGATAAGCAGCGGCCCGAGCGTGTGGGGCGAGATACGCGCGATAAGGCCAACAGTCAAGACTCTCTCCACATGCATGCTCGGAACTCGACCGCACCCATCCCCACCACCATGCCCCCGCGACCACGCAGCCTCAACGCCTTCGCCCCGCGCTCGCGCAAGGGCTGCCTCGTCTGCCGCTCCCGCCGCGTCAAGTGCGACGAGGGTGAGTCACGCAGAGTCGGGGCTGACGGCAGCCAAGCCCGACTGCAGGCGCTGCCAGAAGTTCAATGCCGAGGTGAGGCTACCGAGGGCTAGCTGACGGCAGTGCAAGTATCCCGAGAAGAAGCAGTTCAGCGACGGCGCGATCGCCGCGTCGCTGGAACAGCGGCACGAGTACCGCCGCCGGGCGACGCAGGGCGCGCCGAGCGCCAGCCCTCTCGAGGGGGCTGTAGAGTGCGGCGCCCACCCCACCTCTGCCTCCCCACGCGAGAAGGACTGGTTCACGTTCGAGCGCGTGACCGCCCTGTTCCGGCAGACGCGCATGGGCCAGTACTACCTGCACCCGAGCGAGCCGCCCGACCTCCTCAAGGTCGTCTTCCCCGCTGAGACGGACCGGCGCTGCGTAAGCCCAGTATGCGCCCTCTGACCCCAGTTCCACCACTGCATCGCGTACTCGCTCTCGATCATGGTGACGGACGAGAGCAGCAATCCGTGGGTCAAGCTCGTTGCGCCGCTGTGCTTCGCGCCCCAGTCGCCCGCCAGCACCGAGGCCCTGCGCTCGGCGTTTCTGGCCTTTGGCGGCACGCACCTCTACAGGTGAGCATGATGAGAGCTCGCTCACCCAGCCTGCAGCTGCGCCACCACGTCGATGCGGTCGACTATCTCGCCGTGGCGCGGCGATACCGGGCGCTGGCAGTGCGGCGGCTGCGCGATGCCGTGCAGCACGGCGACGGCGAGGTGGAGAGCAACACGTTCCTCGCGGCCGCGCTCGCGCTGCTGCTGAACGACGTAAGTGATCCCGGCGGGGCAGACCAACACCAGGTGTTCGCGGCCGGCACGTCGTGGCGCGAGGTGTGGCGCTACGCCCTGCTGGCCATCCGGCGCCGCGGGGGCCCGCAACACATCCTTTTCGGGACCGGGCGGCCCAGCGCGCTGCAGAGGTGTCTGGTCGGACACGCCGCGTTCTGGGACTTTGTCGGTGCGCACAGCCGTCTGCTCCGCTGACCCAGTCTCGATCAACACCATGACCTCGCCGGTGCTCTTGGCGGGCGACCTGTCGTGGTGGCACCAGCTGAGTGACCTGGGGCCAGAGTACCCTCCCGGCCTCTCTCTGAGCCGCACCACCATTCCCGACCTCGAGTGGGACTGGTTCGAGAGATTTACCGCGATGCACCCCGGCCTGTTCGCGATCTCCAGCGGGATAATAAGCTGCGCCGCGGCCTGCGCCGAGCTCGAGCGCGTCTCCGGCCCCCTGGACGCGCTGAGCGACCATCCCGACCGGCAGCGGCTGCGCGAGCGCGCCGCCGCCCTCGCACACGCCCTCGAGCGCTGGCGCTACGAGCTGCCCACCTCGCTGTCGGCCGCGCGTGTCCAGATCGGCTCCCTGGCGCTGTGGCACGCCTCCCGCATCCTCCTCCTCACGCAGGTGCATGCGCACGGGCGCCTCGACCCCGACGTGCAGGCGAGCGCGGACGCCGTCCTCGAGCTGTGCATGGAGGCCGGGGACAAGCCCGAGTTCCTCCAGCTCCCGGTCATGGTCGCTGCGACCGTGGTGGAGGACGAGGAGCGGAGGGAGAGCGTGCGCGCCATCATGACGACGATGGAGTATGTCGCTGTGTTTGAGGTGCGGAGCCTGCGGGATGTCGTGGAGGAGAGCTGGCGGCGCATGGCGGAGGGCATGGACGAGGTGGGGTGCCGCTGGCCCGACATCCAGGCCGAGTCCGGGGCTATAGGGTTGGTATGTTGAGTTCTTGGCCTGCTTGTTTTACTGCATATGGTGGAGTCGCAACTCGTCCAATCTAACCGAGTCTAAAGAACAGCTGTGTCTAACTGCAGAGTGAGGCCGGGGGAGACACGGTGGCACATTTAAATTCTACTGATAGTCTAATGGTCATCATCCTCCTCCTCCAAGCGCGCGAGCGCCTTGTGGCACTCCTCGGGCCAGTTGCTGCGGGCGACAATCAGCCACTCGAGCCCTCCGACCAGGTACAGCGCGACACACTGGCCGATCCACAGCCCTGCGAGCCCCCACCCATGGAAGGCGAGGTAGATGCCCCCCGGCAGCGCAGCGCCATAGTAGCTGAACAAGTTGACGGCGGCCCCGATCCCCTGCTTGCCCATCCCGCGCAGCGCGCCCCCGCACGAGCCGTTGAGCCCGTCCGCGATCTGGAAGAGCGCGACGTACGGCATGACCTTGGCCACGAGGGCAGCGACCTCGGCGTCGTCGTTGAACACGCGCCCAAAGACGTGCCGCGTCGCCATGAGCACGGTGAGCACTAGCGCGCCGAGGACGACGGAGAGCCAGGCGGAGGCGTGTGCCGCGCGCGCGGCCGCGCGCGGCCGCTCCGAGCCGAGGAGGTTGCCGACGCGCGAGCTCGCCGCCACGCCCAGGCCAAAGGGGATGGTGTTGATGACCTGGTCGGCCGTCATGATGACGCTCTGGGCCGCGAGGGGGATCGTGCCTAGCCGTCCCGCGGCGAGCGCGACAATCTCGAAGGCCCACCACTCGGTGCCGACGTGCACGACCCCCATGAGGGCGAGGACGGCGAAGGGGCGCATGTTCTGCGTCGCGCGGCGCACGGCAAGGCCGCCCCAGCACTCGGCGCCCCTCACGAAGGCGGTGTACGCGAGCAGAAGCAGGAACGAGGCCCAGTACGCGAGGCCCGTGGCGAGGGGGGCGCCGTACAGCCCCAAGTTGAGCCTGTACACGAACAGGTAGTTGAGGAGGGCGTTGAGCGGCGATGTGAGCAGCAGCACGTACGTGGCCGGGCGGTAGATGCCTTGTGTCAGCTGCATACGGTAGGGGCCCACCCTGCGCCTGGAGGTACTTCTTGAGGGTCTCGAACCAGACGTATCCGAGCCCGCCGGGGATCAAGTATCTGAGAAACCGCGCGCTCTGGACGCAGATAAACTCCTCCTGCCCGAGGAGGCGGAACAGCGGCTCGGCATTCCACCAGAGCACGCAGACGCCCGCGTAAAAGCCTGAGAGCACGATGAGGGCACGCTGCAGCAGCACCCCCAGGTCGTGCTTGTTCGCGGAGCCCGTGAACGCGCTCGAGCCGAGCGTGTCGAGCGCCGTGGTGCCGCCCAAGGCGATCAGCCATGCCGTCGCCATTGCGAACATGTAGCTGAAGGCGGCGGTGGCCAGGGCCTCGGGGGACAGGCGGCCTGCGATGAGCACGGAGCCGGTCTGGAGCGAGTTCTGGAGGGCGTAGGCGAGGATGACGGGGACGGAGGACTTGAGGAGCACCGCGAACTCGGTGGCCCAGGCGCGCGCGCCGCGCACCCCGGCCTTGGGGAGTAGGAGGGCCGTTTCGCTCTCGCTGGGGTGGGGCATGGTCGTTGAGGAGAGCGGCTTTCCGCCACACCTTTTACATTGCCACATCTCTACCGGGGTGTTCCACGGCCCATGCACGGGGGTGATAGCGGGCGAGATAGTCCCGCCGACGTTACGGAGAATCCCGCCTTAGGCCAGAGAATCCGCTCCAGTGCACTGGCGTGCGCACATGCATAAACTGGGCTGAATCAGAATGGCGCATGCGTTTGGGCGAGATATCCTGTTCTGCGGGGCCATGCGGGGCCATTGCAGGTGGGGCGAGATAGCCGCCACACCCTTGCTGGTTGATAAGACAAATCACTTCGTCTCACTGGCCAAAACATGCATGGGGCTAAACATGAGCATTGCAGAGGCCAGATGAGCCACTGTAGGGCCGTTGAGCCCGTTCCAAGTTGGGCGAGATAGCCTGGGCGGCGGGCCGAGCGGAGGCGCCGCACACCGTTGGCTGCCACCCATGCTGACATCCACCACGCGCAGACCTTGGCAACCCAACCTCCCACGCGGCCACCCATGGGCTCGATGGCAACGCGCGGGTTGAGGCTATACTCTGTGCACTCCTCCGCCCGAGGAGAGCAGTTAAAAGCCAGAGCTGTAGAGGCCACCATCACACGCACCCCATTCACAATGCTCACGCTCCTCCTCCTCCTCGTGCTCGACGCGCTCGCGCTCGCCCACCCGCACCACCACGACCAGACGCCGCTCCAGGGCGCCCCCGAGTCCCTCTGGTTCGACAAGTACTCGCGTCTCCCCGGCGACGGCGGCACGCAGGCCGACGCCGTCTTCAGCGGCATCACGACGTTCGGCCGCCTGCCGTACAAGGAGTGCCTGGCCGACCCGTCGGCGCAGTACGACATTGCGTTCATCGGCGCGCCCTTCGACACGGGCACATCGTACCGCCCCGGCGCGCGCTTCGGCCCCTCGGGCATCCGGCAGGGCTCGCGCCGCCTCAACCTGTACGGGGGGTACAACGTGCCGCTGGCGGTGAACCCGTTCAACAGCTGGGCGACGGTGCTCGACTGCGGCGACATCCCCGTCACGTCGTACGACAACGTGTACGCCCTCCGCCAGATCGAGGAGGGGCACTACAACCTCCTCTCCCGCCCTCCTTCCACCAACGCGCTGGTTCCCGGCCCCGCAAAGGGCAAGCGCACCCTCCCCCGCATCATCACGCTCGGGGGCGACCACACGATCACGCTCCCCCTCCTCCGCTCCATCAACCGCGCGTACGGCCCCGTCTCGGTCATCCACTTCGACTCGCACCTCGATACCTGGAAGCCCAAGGTGTTTGGGGGCAGTCCGTCCGAGCAGGCCGCCATCAACCACGGCACCTACTTCTGGCACGCGGCGCAGGAGGGCCTGCTGTCCAACCACTCGAACATCCACGGCGGGATCCGCACGACGCTCTCGGGCCCCAGCGACTACGAGAACGACGGGTACTGCGGGTTCGAGATTGTCGAGGCGCGCGAGATCGACACCATCGGCACGCAGGGCATCATCGACCGCATCCTCAAGCGCGTGGGCAAGCACAACCCCGTCTACCTGTCGATCGACATTGACACGCTCGACCCGGCCTGTGAGCGTCGTAGAGGTGAAGCTAATGCCAGTCGCCCCCGCTACCGGCACGCCCGAGACCGGCGGCTGGTCCACCCGCGAACTCCGCACCATCATCCGCGGGCTGGAGGAGCTCAACCTCATCGCCGCGGACATTGTCGAGGTCGCTGTGAGTGGAGGCCCGAAGTTGGCTGATGGCAGCCCGCGTACGACACCAACGCCGAGCACACCACCATGGCCGCCGCTGACGTCCTCTTCGAGGTCATGAGCATCATGGTCAAGAAGGGCCCTCTGAGCAAGATGATTGAGTAGGAATAGCCTCCGGCCGAATGAAGTGCCGCCGCCGGCCGCGAGCCCTGGCCGGCCGAGAGGTCCATAGCGCGCCATCCATAGCCCAGTCCGAAATGATGCATCCAATCCATTCCTTGCTACCTTGTGGAGGGATGACCTCAGGCTGCCAACCAGCCCGTACTGATGACGAGGGCGGATTACCTTCCGGCTCGCTTTCCAGCGCACCCAGGCTACAGCCCGGTGTCCGTGACGCATTGCCTCTCGGTGTCTCGGACATTCTCCAGCCTCACAGAGCTGGCCCAAGTGTTCGGCAACGGAGGTGGCCGATGACCCGACCACATTCCCCAGAACACCGTCTCTTATCTCTGGAATGAGGCAGCGTCCTGCAACACGCACACCGCGGCTATCTCGCCCAGCGGGAAGCGTGGGGTACCTCCGACGCGGCCATCAGTGCGCGCACAGTTGCTGAATTGCGGCAATCTCGCCCAACGCCCGTTCTAAATGCAGCATGCCTGTGCTGCGACACGGCAACCGTGCCACCGGGGGTATCTCGCCCTCCCCCGCGATTGAGGCATGCCTGCTCTCTATCACACGCAATCGGTGATAGCGAGAGCCCCGTCGCCATCGGAGCACCTGGGCAGACTGCTTGCATTGCTTATGAAGACGGGCAACCGCTCCCACAGCGGCATCACTGAACGCACTCACCCCCACTCACAGCTCTAGCAACATGGACAGCAAATCCGAGGCCTCCCTCCCGGGGACGCCCATGAAGGACGAGAGCACCGTCACCGTGCAAGAGGTAACCGAGACGCACCTCGTCAAGCAGTTCAACTGTGCGCCGATCACTGACCGTTCTAACGCCAGTCTTCTCGTCTCTCGGTATGGCGCTCATCATCGTCAACGTGAGCCTACCACAGGCTGCGCTGACCCCAGTCCTGGGTCATGTCGGCCATGACGCTCAATGTCGTGGGTACCCCGCCCGTCTTCACTGACGGAAGGGCATGTCGCTCGGCGGGCCCGTCGTCGTCCTGTGGGGCGAGCTCATCGCGGGCGTCGGGCAGACCTGCATCGCGCTCTGTCTCTCCGAACTCTGTACGTCCCCTCTCAACACCTCTAACGCCAGGCTCCATCTGGCCCGTCTCCACCGCCCAGTACGGCTGGGCGTACCTCGTCTCGACCATGGACCGGCCGAAGCCCTGGGCCCCCCTCCTCAGCTACTACACCGGCTGGCTCGCGCTCACAGGCTGTAGGCACCACCCTGACGGGTCTGACACCAGGGTGCCTCATGTTCAGCGGCGCGGCGTCCGTCACCACCAACCTCACGTACTACCTTGTCGCGCTGTGGCAACCGGACTTTGTGCTAGAGCCGTGGCACTTCTACCTCCTCTTCGTGTTCTGCCTCACCCTCTCCCTCCTGCTCAACATCTTCGCCAGCCGCCTGCTGCACGCCTTCGACACGGTCGGCATCGTCTGGATCGTCGTCGGCGGCGTGGCCATGGTCGTCGCGGCGCTCGCGTGCGCCGGCACCAAGCCCGAGCCCAGGTTCCAGTCCGCCGAATTCGTCTTCACAACGTTCATCAACGTGAGTCGCCTGCGGGCCGGCTGACCCAGACCTCGGACTGGAACGACTTTGTGCTCTTCATGACCGGCATGGTGCAGCCCACCTTCACCATCACGTGCTGTATGTCCCCGGGAGATGGCGCTGACGCAGTCGACGCGGTCGCGCACATCGTCGACGAGATGCCCAACCCGCGCCGCGACGCGCCGCGCTGCATCACCCTTGCCGTGGTCTTTGGCGCCATCACAACCTTCCTCGTCGTCATGCCCCTCATGTTCGTCATCACGGACATTGATGCCGTCGTCAGTGGCGCCGCCGGGCCCCTCCTCGAGATCCTGTACCAAGCCACCAACTCCAAGGCCGGCGCCACCTGCCTCGGCCTGATCCCCTACATTGCCATCCTCCTGCAGTCGCAGGCGACGCTCACCACCGCCTCCCGCATCGTGCTCACCCTCGCCAACGACGACGCCATCGTCTTCTCCTCACTCTTCTCCCGCGTCCACCCAAGCCTCAACGCGCCTATCCCCGCCCTCGTCCTCCCCTGGGCTGTGAGTGTCGTCGTTGGCCTCCTCTACCTCGGCTCCTCGGTCATGTTCTCCTCCATCCTCTCCACCACCCTCGTTGCCCTCGGCATCTCCTACCTCATCCCAGGTGAGTGCCCCTACTATCAGCCTAACAGCAGTCATCGTGGTCGCCCTCCGCGGCCGGGCCACCATCCTCGCCCTCAAGCCCCAGTTCAGCCTCGGGCGCATGCCCGGCGCCATCGTGTACGCCGTGGCCATCTCGTGGGGCCTGTTTACCGCCGTCATGTTCTGCTTTCCTGCCACCAAGCACGTCGACAGCGCCACCCTCAACTTTACCGCGCCCGTCATCGGGGTCGGCATGGCAATCGCCACGATTAACTGGTTCGCCTACAGCCGCAAGGTGTACCGCGGCGACCGGACCCTGCGCAAGCAGCTGTCCTGCGGCGAGTCGGAGTAAGCCGGTTCTCTCATTTAGATAGAATTCCGTTGTATAGTGGTAGACTGCTCCATGTAAATCTCGGGCATATTCGCTGTGACCGCGTCTGCCTGAGACAGCTGAGAGCACCACTCCTTGCATGTCTGGGCGCGCCGCCAGATGTCTGCAAGTGGGAGATGAGGGGTCGAAAAAGATATCTCACCACTGTGAGTCGAACACAGGACCTGCGGATGTACACGGATGTACTCGTTCTCTCAATCGAGAGGCTGAAGGGTATCAAATTACAGTCCGACGCTCTACCAACTGAGCTATGGTGAGAGGGAATTACGTAAAGTGGATTCTACCGTGCGCTCGTTAACGGCAGAGGCGGCTCTGCGAGCTCATGCACCTCATGCATGCATACCTGGGCTGCCGGAGCGAGTACGGGTAGCCGCTGGCGATATATACCCTTTGGTATGATTAGTGTTGCGTTGGCAGCCTCAGTCGTCCTCGATCTCGAGCGCCGCCTCGCCCCCCCGCCCCCGCGCGTACTCCGCGAGCGAACAGAACCGCACCTGCCTCCCCGCGACCTCCTCGAAGCGCGCGCGCACCTCGTGCGTCGGCACGGCCTGCGGCACTTTCTCGAGCTCCTCGACGCCCACCACTGTCCACCTCCACCCGGGGTGGGCGGCCACCGCCTCTGCCAGCCCATGGAGCAGCCCCAGCTCGTGCGCGGGCGGCTGCAGCGCCCGCGCGGGGCGCGCGACCACGCCGCGGAGGACGACGACGACGTCGCGCTCCCCGTCGTCCGCGGGCCGCCCGTCCTCGTCGAGCACGGCGAAGCGCTCCCAGCTCGCGGCGTGCAGCTCGGGCTCGTCCGCCCGCACGCTGATGTGCAGGACGTAACGCCGCGCCCAGTGGGGGATGCGGGTCCCGGCGACGGTGGGGGGGAAGAACCAGCCCGTCTTGTCGCAGTTGAATGAGCGGCCTACCTCCTCGAAGACGACGAGGGTGGTCGCGTCCGGCGCGAGGCCGTCGATCGACAGGCGGACGAAGGGGTCGGGCAGGCGGAGGGTGTGCGCGGAGAGGTAGAGGGCGGGGAGGAGGAGGTCTTTGCGCGCCATGCGGCGCTGGGAGGGGGGCGTGCGGAGCGTGAGCGTCCTGATGGAGGCTAGGCAGGCCGCGTGCGTATCCCCGGGAACGAGGGGGAGGGGGCCGGTGGGCGAGACCAGGCGCCAGGAGGGGAGGGCGGTGAGGTGGAGTTCAGCGTGCGCGCAGAGGTGGCGGTCGGCGAGGGCGCGGAAGTGGTGCGAGGTTGCGCGGAGGGAGAGGAGGGCGGGGCG